>WTSP01023883.1:0-162983 GCA_025331215.1 Actenoides lindsayi
CACCACAGCTCCACGGCTTGGAAACCCCTCCAGGGATCACGGGGACTCCACCACTGCCCTGGGCAGCCTGGGACAGGTCTGGACAACACTTGCAGGGAAGAAACTGTTCCTCGTGTCCAACCTAAGCTTCCCCTCGGGCAACTTGAGGCTGTTTCCTCAGATTAATGGAAGTTAAGTTTGGAGGTGGAGGACAAGGTTTGGAACTGTGTTTAGGTCTCAGGTAGCTTTGTCGCTGTTGCCTGCTGAAGTGCGAACCTTCACAAGGTCTGAAATGCTGACAAAATGAGATGGGTTTGGGAGTTTTTCTAATGTGCTCTTCTTTGTAAAATTCCATGATGCAGCTTGTGATGAAAAAGGTGAAAAAAACCCGAGTCGAGAAACTCGTTAATTTGTAAGGTGTTATTGTATTTTCTCCTGTGCTCAATCTGCTTCCATTTGTTGTCATGTCTTACACCTCAGCAACACAGTCTCTATAGCATGGAATGTTGGAACGAGGCACCTACTACAAGAAACACCTAATTTATTATTGGGTCAGCTAGGAGCTATAGTAATACAAATAATTAGCCTTAAGTGGCCTTTAATGAGGGATTTAAAAGAGAAGAGCATATTGCCTCTATACACGAGTTCATTAGACGTGAATGTATGTTAAAAAGTCCATTTTAATTTAGTGCTTCATAAATAAAAGTGTCTTGTCACAGAGGAGAGAGGCAATGACTCTTTTCTTATACTGGCCTCACCTCATTATCAGGAAGATATTGGCAAGTACTGAGAGCAGAAGAAGAGTCATGTGGTGATTTCTAACTTGGCCATGTTCTCAGAATCTCCTTCCCAGATATTATTTTAAGCCTGGTTTGTTGATATTTCAAATAGATACCTGGTCTCTGCCTCCCTAGGCAGAATCTTATGTGGGAGCTCTTATTGATTTCAGCAACTAATCCTTTGAAGGAAAGATTTCTCATTTTTACCTGCAAAATCTTAATAGAAATAAATTAAAAATTGAAAAGGGGACTGGAGAAATAGTCTCAGTTATGGTGATAGGCTGGAAGACCTAACAATGTATAATTTAACTGCCAGCTGATACTGGTCTACAATATTCAGAGGGTCAGCCCTTCACAAGAAATTATTTAGTGCACTAGAATTAGGTGTAATGGCCTAAAATATTGTCTGAAAATGTGTAAAACTTCCTGAGTGGTAAGTCTATTAGCCTTTGGAAGAGTTGCAAGAGAGGTGGTAGAAGCCAATGACTTGATAATTAAATATTACACTGGAAAATTTGTCACAGGAAAGGATTCTGCCTCAGTTTAGAAAAAACCAGGTGACTTAATGAGACTTCTGAATCTGTAGAATACCCATTCCTGAGATAGTTTTGTTTTACAATATAGGAAACATTTTTTCTCCAGGCACTTTCGAACAATTGCTGACTCTTTTTTTGGTGATGCTCTTGGGATCAAAGTCATCTTAGGTGTTACTGAAACATTACCATTAGTATTTGCTAGTTTTTGTAAGTTAACTGTCAATTGTACATAAAGACTGACTAAATATCACTTTATCCACAGCAAATTCTGCTCTAAATTTGAAATCTAAGAATCAAACATGTTAATTGGGTAACGAGGAAAAGAAAGGACCACTATGGAGAATAGTTGTTGTTGATCGAAACAAACGCAAAGTATCTCGATGCGAGGAAGGCAGCTCGAGCAAAATTTCCATTCATAAACTGACATCCACTATTTTACTGTCTTCTTTATCTACAGGGTATTTTAAAAATGAATTAGCTACTGAAGCAATTAAGCCACAACGCAGTATTTTCTGAACTACTCATCGAGTAATCCCAGTCTTGAGCAGATAATTGTCAATAACACAATAAACATTTATAGCCTGTGTATGCCCCTTATGAGAAGTGCTTTCCTGTTGCTACGTCGGCTTTCCAGGGAAAGTGTGCTTTGCCCAAATCCTATTGTATAAATTGCCCTTTAATACAGATGCTGTATGCATAAAACCACCCAGATTTTATCCAGAAGGCCCTTTTGTGTTCTGGAGAAGCGACGCTTTTATATTTTACCCGCATAAACTAATTTCTGTTTTCCCCATAGCTCAGATTCTGCTCGAAAGCTAGAAACGTTGTGATCCTGCTTCATTTTTTGGAAGTATTTATTTTGAAAAATAACATCCTGTAAGGTAGCTCTGAGTGACACTGTTGTGCTCTCCCTGAGTCAAATTCTCCCAGATAAATCTGGTTGTCAATTTTGCTATCGTGAAAGACTCAAGGTTGTGATGGCACCTACTTGTTTGTTATATCATATGAGCAACAATGTAGAGGGATGAACTTTTAGTAGAGGATAATTTAAAGCAGACACGGTTTGGTAAGTGTAGAAGAGGCATGTGCTTTTTTAGGAATATGACTTAAGGGGTTTTTTTTGGCTTTTCTTTCATCTTATAGCTCCAACAATATTTTAGAAAAGACCCTTTCTCAAAGTCACCAGGCCACTCCAGGATTTTTCAGCACTGTTTCCATCTCTGCTTCCTTTCTGAAGAAAATGTCTTGAATTATAGTATCCACTGGTGTGTGTAAGGAGGGTCTCAAGGCCAACTGTACTCACAGACAACAGCAGAGACAGAAGCAGCTATGTTTGGTCAAACTCAGAAGTTTTGTCGTCCATCCATTTTAGTCTGGAGGAGAGAAGACTGAGAGGGGATCTAATTAATGTCCTTAGGGCTGGGCATCAAGAAGGCAGGGACAACCTCTTTTCACTTGTGCGTTGTGATAGGACAAGGGGTGATGGATTCAAGCTTGAGTACAGGAAGTTCCACCTCAACATGAGGAAGAACTTCTTTACTGTAAGAGTTGTAGAGCATTTGAATAGACTCCCCAGAGAGGTTGTGAAGTCTCCTTCTTTGGAGAATTTCATGACCTGTCTGGATTCATTTCTGCATGATCTGCTCTAGTTTTGTCCTGCTCTGGCACGGGGCTTGGACGCAATGATCTTCGGAGGTCCCTTCCAACCCCTAACATTCTGTGATTCTGTAATTCTATTCCATCCCTCTCTGAACCAGTATTGGAGGTTTATTTATATAAGCATTTTCCATGGCATCCTTTACAAAACCAGAAAATACCAGTTTCTACCTATACCATGCTGGTAACACCTATCAACCGTATGCTAGCCCTACACAAACCTGCCTCAATAGTAAACGTAACCCAAACCCTACAAACACAGGAAACATGACAAAAACTATTAAGTAAAGGCATTTTCTTTTCAGACATGTCTGAAAAAGCACAGAAAATGGATCCTTCTCCCAGCTGGAGCAGATTTCATCTCAAGCATTTGATATCTGATAGAACACTGTAATTGACAAATTATCATGGAATAATTTTTACCACTAAATGTATTTTTATAGATTTCTAAATCTTGCTGTGTTTCTAAGGGCGATTCTGTGATCTCTAATATCTCAGCTATCTTGAAACAGAAGGCAGAAGCCCCTGATTAAGTAATTACTTATGTCAGTAGGCAGAAATCAGCAGTAAAATCATACCTTCCTTTGGTATAAAAGAAACAAAACCCCCCAGAGAACAGATTTGTAGAACAGATTTAAAAATCCATTTATCATTCATCAATAATTCACCTTGGCGCTTTATATCCTTCTTGCAAAGGGGGTAAATGGTTTACAGCCTTCCCCAGCACAGTAAGTACTCCTACACTGGGGAAGGGGCCCACAAGCAGATGGCACGTCCACGCCCAGACATGCTGCAACTTTCATTGATTCTCCTGTGGGACAGGGGACAATATGTCCCTCTCTCCCTGCAGAGAGTGACAATCTAGAAACTCTGAGAGACTGTGTGGTCGTGTTTACCTAATTAACTTATCCTTGGCTAGAAGGAAAGATGTGGTCTGGCCTCAAAATCTGTTATAAATTCTCAGCAGGGTAACACAACCCAGAAAATGCATTGATCTGTCAGACCACATTCACAGAAAGGGGGATCATTGAATGTTTCCTTCTGCGAAGGAATTCACCGAGAAGAAATATAGCTAACCTTTGTGGGTTTTTTCCATTCACTTATAAAAAACACAATAACCACATCTTAAAGGCTGAACCATTGCGAGAGCAATCTCGAGAACTAATAACATGAAAGCCAGTATTGATGAGACCGGGGTGAGAGAACAGCTATGCAGCTGCTTTTCCCATAAACACAGGGAGCGGGAAGCCTGCTCATTTCCTTCTGGGCCAAAAAAGATGCTCAGGGGATGTAAATTCCACCAGTTTCAAATCAGAACCAGAACATGTGGGTTTACAATCCCTTCCTCTGCTTTCACAGTGATTACTGTAGCAGCATCATATCATTTTATGTAATGGCAGTTTTATTTCCAACTATTTTACATAATAAAACTTGATAATTCATGGCATATTAATTTTACTCTGTGCATACAGGGTAGCACTGTGAACACAGCACATACCTGCAGAAGCAGGTCTCCACCTTCCCCTCTGCTATGCGCTTTTCTTACTTGGCATTATATAGGCTATGACGGGGTTGCTCTCTAGATGCACATCATTCAGTTCCTGGGCCTGCACAGAGATGATGGACTTGTGCTTCTAAAAAAAGCTTTGGTTTCTCTGAGATAGGCTCTATCTAGTAGGTAGATGATCTGTGCTTTGCCAATGCTATTTCATAGTCAAAGAAAACCTGCTTAGTATCCGGGTTACATCCAGCTAGACAGCGAATGGTTTCGTAAATCTGATCAGGAGAAGGTCATAAAACAATCATAGGCAAGCATGCTGATCCAACCCTCACTGATACTCCTAAAGTGTGAGGCCTAGTGGGTTTCAATCTTGACTTTACTATTATCACCATCTGACAAGAGAACAGACCTTTCTCCTATTCAGCTTGCCATGCCCTGCAGCCAGCTGATGAAACATCACACCAGTAATAAGCTCTGTGGTCTAGCAAACTTCTGCTGCTCACCTTGACAAAGGACCTCTTGGTGAAGCAATACAGCCTGTGCCACAGGGGAAATGAAACTAAATGTTAATGACTCCATCTGGCCTTAAAGCTTTGCATTGGGTGGGTTTCCTTTTCATTTTTTTTGGACTAATGCTGCCCAGGTGAATGGAAATTCTTCAAGCAGCCTTTTATAGAGGTCATGGAAGATGTTCAAGAATACCCCAGGTTCTGAAAAGACCCCTTTTTCTACTGTCAAGGTTATTAACACAGTAAAAAAGAATTTAAAAAAAAAAAACCAGGAAAAAAAAAAAAAAGGAAAAAAAAAGAGACAGGACTGAAATAAATGTTTGTGTAAATTCTATACATAAGATATTTTCAGTATGGTTGTGGAATAGCTTTAGAATCAGTTTCAAAGGAACATAAAATGGCTTTTTAATTACAAAATAGATTCAGAATGATTGAAGTCAAGTACATGTTCTGAAAAGCATTCTAAAAACATCTTGGCATTACATAGCCTTGGATGTTTGTTTTATGTTCTATCTTGGGAGCAGATAAAAATCTGCTTTTTTTCTAGACATTAATGTTTGCTAAAAAGCATAATGAGAAAGTTAGCTGGATGTAGCAAAGGAAGTGTCCTCATGCTTACAAAGAAGAGTTCTGAGCAACAGGCTACCTTCCTGTTTAAAGCTCTGCTGGGCAGGCAGTGCCATAGCAACTGAGGGGAACCACACACACAGCAATACAGCCTCGGGATTCAGGGAGGCCAAGAAGCATCCCCTTTGCTGTGCTGCCCCTTGCGTTGTGCAGCAGACCTGGGGACACCATCTCAGCCCGTGGTTCTGCTCATCAATGCCAGGAGTGCCCAGGGGCAAACACTGAGCAAGTGGGTACCAAGGGCCACTTACCAAGAGCAAACATAGCACCTCATGAGTGTTGCCTCTGCCTGCTCCAAGTGCCCTGGGAAGCTGCCCCAGGCACGTGAGCAGCGACTGCAAAGTGAGTCTGAAGAAACTAACAGATAGGAACTGGATGAATGAAGAACCATGAAAAGGAATGAAGGTATTTGTGCCACCTAACTTCTGTGACCTGAACAGCTCTCGGGTAGCGTCCATCCCCCCGCCGACTCCAGAGGGAACATCCGCTGCTAACCGTAACTGCACCAAAACGTACTTCAGTTGGAGCTCTGAAGGTAACGGTACAAACACCCTCTTCATCTCACTCTCAGCTAATAGGACGACTCGGAAAGTCCAAGCTCCACACCATGAAATATTTCCATCTGTTTCAGGGAAGACAGCCCATTCATTGTATCTCGGTCTCAGTGATTTTATTAGTCAGACTCTGGGGGGCACTAGGATCTCATGATGAAAGACATGGAATAGAATCGCTGCTGTTTCCCACACTCATATTTGCAGCTATTTGGATTTTGAATATAAAATCAGGGCCAACAGTGATTAAGTTTCAGATGAGCCTCATCACGCTTCAGAATTCCCCTACTTCCACTTTTACAAACTCTCTCTGGACCTCTTCAGCTGGGAAACTGGCACAGAGATCTCAGGAGAAAACGCTTCTCTTCAGTTCCGAAACTGAATCTGCATCATGAAACTGCGATGCATTAACTACTTGACAAGTCCTACACCCTCAGCTGGCACAGCAGGAGCATGGCCACAGGCTGATGTACTAAATCTCAGAGCTGCTCCCCCCTTCGCCCTGCCCTTCACAGTACATTAGTTCAGCTCTTAGACCCAAATAAAACCAGAGGATGCAGAAGGCACGAACACATTGATGTTTCCGCCGCTCCTCCCCGGCTTTTCTCCAAAGCACAGGGTGGGCTGCAGCTTCTCTTACAAGCTTTGTCTTGCTTTACTCCATAATCATCAGGACAAAACAATATCTGAAACAATTATTAACTGCAATGAAAAAATTGCTCTTAAAGAGAAATTAAGATGATAATGTCCAGAAAAGTACGATTTGAGGTAGTGCAGGGCAGCCTTCTACGATGCCAGTTGCCTGGAACACCCACATAGTCATTTGCCCTGCTCATGACAGTAACTGGGAATCACTGCCATAAAAATAACAATAATCAATAAATCAAATTGCAAAATGCACATTTCAGTCCGCTACTGATATGAATTACATGATATCATCTCCTCTCCCTGTATGTCTGATCTGCTTAGCCAAAATGGCAAGAATGGCAAATAATACAATCAAACATATGACTTGCAATTTAAGCAATAAAACCACATCCATGTAATTCCCTATCATATAAGACAAAAAATATCACAGAATTTGTCTATACACTGAATATTTCAAAAGAAAATGTCCTGCTAACAGTCTCAAGATGAAACAATTACACTCAAATAGGTTTAAACAAACCATGCTTCTGCTTAAATGCATGTATTTTCAAAAAAACACTGAAAACCTGGAAAATCTCTTCAAATTAATCAGTATGAATTATTCAGTCAGTTACAATTCTAGTCATCTGTGCTTCAGACAATAAAAAGCATGCAATTTCTCTGTCTGACTCTCACAAAGTGTCCACCCATTCCTTTAAGCTCTATTTTCACCAGGCTTTATGGGGACGGTTAGACAGCTCTACAAAAGCTTAACAACAGCAAACTGAGCCTCCCAAAGTACACTGAGCAGAAACTAGAACTTCTAGGTGAAAACCCCAAGAAGGAATATTTTTTGGTGTCTTTGGTAACTGCAGTCCCTATTGTCTTTAATTTCTAGATTAAAAGCAGAAGGAGGTGGGGAAAGAAAATCCTTTTTCACGGACTGATACTGTCATCTGAGGATATTATCTAACTATAATTTATGTTTTAAAGCACTTCAAAAGCAACTGATGTTTTTATAGATGCCTGAACTCTTACAATCTGTACAGCTGCCAGCTGTTAATACTCAGGAGAAATAGAAATTCAGTTATTTAAGACCACAAAGAAACAAAACCAAAAATCCAACATACAAAGTGTCCAAAGAGAACTGTAATTTGACCTTTGTCTCTAATCCAAAGTCAGGAACTCTCTGCCTGAAAATGTGGTAATTGCAAGACTCAACTCATTCCCACTCAGAGGCTGAGAAAGCTGATGTGTATCTGAACCTAAGCTAAGTACAGACAATGCCAGTGTACAAACACCTACCTTCACAAGCCTTATAATGACCTGTCCTTTGGAAAAGGAATCAGTAGCCTGTACTTCCATCACAGCAGTGCAAATGAACCAGCCGGAGCATATGCATGCTTGTGCACATCTGCACTGGCACTCTCACCATAAAAGGCTTCAGTGTTCGTTATTCAGCCTTTGCTTTTGCTACAGAAGAAGCTGTCGCTCTTACTGTCACTTTTGCACAGCACTCTCTAAAGCTATTTGGATGAGCCTTGAACCAAACAGGCTTAGAAGTTCTATCAAGAGCTGAAGTTTGCTGCTCTTCGCTTTCCTGGATAGTACAGCTCACCTCAAAGTATCATGCAAACAAAAGGAGTTTCTTAAGGGGCAATGTATTAGTCAATATAGGAATGAACGACAGCTTTGTTTACAGAGGGAACCCCAACACCACACCCTGCAGCTGTTGCTGTAAGAAGAAGCCTTTGTCCATTGTCCCACTGTGTTTTGCTAAATGCTATGAGGTGTCCAGACACAAATGACTTTTCCAGGACTTTATTTTAAGATGCATCCATTGCTGCTGTCCTTTTTGTGAGAACAACCTAAACTCAACTGGTCTTGAAGGAACTGCCCACTTAAGGAACAAAAGCAAGCAAGCTCCTCCATCCACAGGTCACTACACACCTATCCCTCACCTGGTCCACAGTTTTCTGAGCCTTTCTGTTTCTTCCCCTAAGGATGATGCAAAGTCGAAGTATCATACCTGCCTGGAAACTCCTCAGCTCAATACCTCTCTTTTTTCCCCCAAGAGTACTAGGGAAAGAAAAAAAAAAAAAGTTTTACACCCAACCACCACCACTCTTCAGTAAGTCCAAGTAGTAATTGCCAAGAGAAACAGTGTCCTCCCAACAGCTACCTTTCAGTCCCCTCAGCTGCACCCACAGTTCAGACATCCACAGTCAATCAATTCAGCAAGAAACCTGACTGAAACCAAGTACTTTTCTTGTCCAAGTGCCTGCCATCTAAAGGCACCTCACCTCCACCCAACTCGCCTTTCCTCCTCCTCGGACTGAGTGGTGAAACAGTGAATTTCCCAGGTTGCCCTCTGCTTCCCACTGCAAGAATATCAATTTGCTGATGAACATGATGTTTTAGAGGTAATCTGCATACCAGCAAACAGCAAACAGGTCCTGAGCACAAACCATCAGAGGACCCCATCGGATTAACTGCTCCCCACCTTCCCCTGCTACAGCTGCTGAGAAACAGCAGCCACAGAATTCCAGTTTTAATCACAGTTTTGTTCACTCTTCACAGAGCAGTAATAAAAGGTTCAAACGGGGAGGGGGGAGGGAAGGAGAAGAAATACCACAACTAGTCATTCCCACCAGCTATACATCTGGCCCTTAATTACCCTATGGTATTTATATAATCAAAAAAATATTCAACTTGTATGACTGATCATGTTGGAGTAGTGGAACGCATTAGCAAATAAATAGCAAAACACACAAATTTGTCAACAGATGGATTACAACCCAACGTAATTAAATGCAAAATAGTTCTGCTTTTAAAGCAATTGCTCATAAATTAGCCTGTCAGCAAATGTATGCAACTAATTGCATGAAAAAAATTAGGCCATAAGACAATATTATCTGCACATAGTCTTTCCAAACAATGTAGAAATTATTTGGTACATTATTAATTGAAAAGAAGTCAAACTGCATTAGTTTAATTGCTCTTTTTTGTGCAAACCTATTAGAATAATTTATACCATATTTACTCCTTTTTACATTTGATGATAGGTATTTAACTCTTGTTTGTAGGCTAACAATAATGAGTTCACCTTTTTTCTCAGCCTAATAAATGCAATAAGAATGCTATGCTATGTTTGTCCACGGCAACGGTGAACTG
Source organism: Actenoides lindsayi (assembly GCA_025331215.1). NCBI lineage: Eukaryota > Metazoa > Chordata > Aves > Coraciiformes > Alcedinidae > Actenoides > Actenoides lindsayi. Next base: position 9,940 of record WTSP01023883.1, read on the forward strand.
TGTCCCAAGAGGGTTTAAGCAGAATGACAACTGAAGCTGTCCTTGGAGAGACAGGCCTTTCTAAATGAACCAGAAGCCTCTGTGGAAATCAAAAGTTGTGAGAAAACCTTGTCTGAAGAGAGGAAAGACTAAAGAACCGTAAAACCCATTTGAAAAAAAGTGTATCCATAATGATGTTGACAGCCCTCAGCAAAGCCAATTCAGAGCTGACAGCTTTCACATCCCCAGCCTGGCTCCGAGACACCTAATTAAAGGTTTAATCCCACAATTCTCAGCCTAGGATCTACCAAGGCACTATGGGCCACTGCTCAAGAACCTATGAAGGGTCACGTGAAAACCAAGCCTGTCCACTCATACTTGCTCTGCAGGACTTGGCATCTCTTTTGGGGCTTGCGAACCCTCACTCTTTTCCCAAAATGGCTGAAAAACCCCTCACAGCCCAAGGCTGATTTCAGGAAGCTTTGCTTAAGTTCTCTGATCAAAAGAAATCTATATTGAGCTTAGTTCAGGTCTGCTGGCAGTATAAATGGGGAGAGTCTCTGCTGACATCAGAGAAACTACCTTGAAAGAAAGCTCACAGCTGTGATGCATTTCATGTACCTAATCAAAACATCTGCAATCCGAGTATGGGTGATGAACTGCTCACAGACAATTGGGGAACTCAGAATCAGCCATGTAAATTATTCAGTGACTAATTTTGACTAATGAATACGTTTGAGAAAAATGAAAGCTATTTATTTTACATATCTTAAGCTTCCCCCCCCACCCCCCTTGATCAACATGAATTAAAGCTGGTGGAGAAGTAAGAAGAAACAGAACTGCATGCAGAAACTATCAGCTTGGTGGCAGAACCACACATCACTCCAAAAAGCTCATGAATAAGCAAACTTGTCAATGGAGCACCCGCTTGTGCTGGACATTTTCCCAGAAGCCACAGAGAGGAGGGGCTCCTGAAGCAGAGCCTTGTCTGTCAGGGAGCAGCCTGTCAGTCAGAGAACTGCCTGTGGACACGGAGAATCTGGACTTAAATTCATCGCCTTGTTCCACATCGAGAATGAAGTCTTAATCATTAGGCCACAGAATATCCACAGTAGAGTTCATCATCTTCCTCAGTGATCCTTATTTCCTCCCATACGGAGTAAATGTAAATTCATTGGATGAGAAAAGAAGAGAAAGCGAGAATGGTTCTGTTGTAACCTCGGGTTCCGTCACCTGGACGTGCACACTGCAGTCTCCAGAGCAGTAGATATTTAATAACAGGACGAGAAGTAGAACAGCTCTTCACACCAGCCTGAGAGCTCCTCCAGCCTGAGCCCCTGGCCTACAAGGTGAGTATCAACTCCTTACAGCTGAATGTTATTACATAAAAGGACAGAACAACACCCTTCATCCTAATAGCTCACCAGTAAAAAAAAATAAAAGAACTTCTTTGGTCATTATTTGCAGGTAGTTTGATGGTGCCAAAAGCCACATTCTGGATGCAGGGATGAGTCTTCCCAGCCTCCAAGGAATAAAATTTAGCTCTTGAGCATTTTAGGAGATGAAATCCAATGAAGTCTGATAGTAGTTGATAATGTAGTTTCTTTAGCGTATATTAAAAAGCTGACATTTATGGATAGCCCTGCAGGAAAACTGATGAACTAAACACAGGGGAAAGAGGCTTGTCATTCTGTGTTTCTGATCTGGGACTCTTCTGTGAGATCTTGTTTTGCCTTCAAGGAAGGTGAGTACATGTGAAACGAGGAAGCTTTACTGGTGTCTCCACTGTAGACTTTTGCGTGAGCACACAAGTATTTGAGCTTTCCTGCGAACGAGCAGCAGTGTGGCTCCCGAAACCGATGGAGGGGAATGTGCCATTTCATCCATGAGGTGAACTTCCTGCTTTGAAAACTGGAAGCAATTTACCAGTAGAGAATAAAGTCACATCAGCCTCCTCATCTAAGACTCGCAACTTTTTTTGTACCTTTACATGCAAGGGCTGCTCGGTGGCCAGACCTGTGGGAACCACGTAACATGATGGAGACTGTTGAAAAGGCAGCTACTGCTTTGAAGAAGTGGGCACCACAGGACCCCCGAAGACACTTAAGTTTCCACCTTCCCACACAGAATTTAACAGAAGCAATTCTTGTGCTTCCTATCGTAGATTCTGGGGGATCTGGAACTGTTTTAAAACCACTTACAAACCACCTATTTATACTCTAGAATCTTGCTAATTTGTCACAAAAGAGAGGAGGTTTCTCTCAAAATTAGCCCATTTGGGCTTCCCAAGAGGAAGAAGTAGGTTTAAGATTTCCTCCTTCTACTCTGCAGGTTTGGAAGATACAACTTCATAATGATAGATCAAAATAATGTTAACAAATAGACCAGTAAATTAAACAAGTCTTTGGTATTGCAAAGATTGTTTCCACTTCTCTTACATTATGTTTCTTAATTAGTTCTGGAAAGAAACAAATCAAGGCTGTTAAGAATTCCTTGATTCAGACAACTCAGGGAAATGGAGACATTGAGCCAAAAGAAAAGTAAGAGTAGCAAATTTGAGGTTTTGACTCCTGGGCTTGTTAATTTAGAGCATGATTCCCTTCAGGATTTAGAGCATGATTCACCTTCAAAATCCTTATTTCACTCTGCTGGAATTACTGGTTGCAGTTTTTTCCAAGTGAGTGTTCACTCCAGAGAAATCGCCATTATATGAGGCCTGGGAGCACGATCGGAATTAGAACTTAGCAACTCAGCTGCTCTTTCAATCGCCCATTTCCTCCAAATACGCAGGGTTAGGAAGAGCAGATGAGGCAGACCTGGAGCAGCACCTCTGCCTTCTCAGACCACTGGGGAAAGTTAAGGCTACAGGGTGGTGGGTACAGGGCTTTGCGTGCTGTGCACTGGTGGAATCCCCAAGAAATACTCTTACCACTAATGGCACTGCTAAGAAGGGGAAAAAATTAAAATGCACTGGAGAGAAGCTTCTGTGACCACTTAACATGAATAAAGTTTCTTGCTTAGGACACATCCTGTTGTGATCTCCCAACATCCATGCAGGTGCTGCTGAGGAAAGAAGCCTCGTTGACCCTGGACCTTAAGAAAGCCTTTGCAGGGAGCTCTCTAAACAGAAAGAGGAATTATTTTTTTTCCTTTTCACATCACATCCAACCAATGGTCAGACACAAGCACTTCAACATAAACTCTATAAACTTGCTTCCCAGCTAGCAACTTTTCAATTAATCTAGCAAGCATCTCAGGATGCCTGTTGATTAGGGAAAGCAAGGAGCAGAGCAGCAGATTCCAACAGCCGTGGTAAACACCCGCAGCTGATATAGAGAGGAACTGCACAATGTATAAGGGATCTGCTGAGACAAAGTTAGGCTCTTCTGGTTTGAGTTACAACAGAACTAATTCTGTTCAGTGATTTTAATTTTCAGCTCAGTCTCTTCTAACTGCACTTGCTGAAATTAAGGGCAGATTTTCGCAGTGTCTGCTTCTAGCAGCAATGTTTAGGGTTACTACCAAGCATTGGTGTGTAAACCAAGGTCACTGCTAAACCCTGCGCACCACGTTGAGGGGTCAGAATGTAAAAGGCTACACCTCCAGGGACAAGTGGCCAGGACAGGTGACCCTAAACTGACCAGTGAGGGATTCCATCCCATCTACATCATATTCAGTATAAAGCTGAGGGATCAGAAGGCTCAAGCTGCTTCTTCTAGGGCTGGAGATCAAGGAGGACTCTGTCTGTTCTGCCTTCAATCCCAATCTGGGTGTTCCTGAACCCAGTTCCCATATCCAGCCCCTGTGTGCTGCTGAGCCCAGTCTGGGATTTCCCGAGTGCCTGCCCACAGCATTAGTGCTGACAGTGACCTAACTGCCATCAGGGGGGCTGGTTCGACACTGGCTCTGTATGTATTCCATTTTATTATTACCATTTTCATTAGAGCTGGTTTAGCTTTCTTTTCTAATCCCTAAGTCTCTTTCCCTTGTTCCCTTTCTCTTATGGGAGAGGGGTTAACGGAGAGCATCTGTTACAGGCCTAGTGGATGGCCCTGACCCTAAACCTTGACAAAGCCCTACTTAGAGAATTCTAACATATTCAGCAAGTGAAAAATAAAGGAACATAGGACACAGTTGTATTATTCAAGCAACTCTTCTTCCCCAATTGCAAGATTTGCTTCACAAGGCTCGCCAAGCTGTTAGAAGGAACGCCACAAAGCTGACAAGCATTTCCAGATGATGGGAAAAGAACTGCTACTAATTATTTATATTACTGTAGGGCCCAGGAGCTGTGGTGATAGACCAGGAACACATAGAGCTAAGCAGTACAGACAGAGTAGATACAATCTCTTCCCCAGGTGCTTATAGACCAGCAGGACACTAGTGCCTGAAGGCAAAAAGGCAGCCGAGGAAGGACGGAAATAAAGCAGCAGTGGTGATAGCAGCAGTCACAAAATTCATAAACATTTTAGCAAAAACAAGGTTTAAGTGGAGAATGGCACAAAGGAGAATGGCCCAGCCTGGGGGAGGGTTCTCCTGAAGGGCCTCATAGCTACAGAGCACATGGACAGATGTGCTTCAGGTTAAGAGAGCACAGCTGCACCCCTGGCTGCATGGAAAAGGGAGACACTCTGTTGAGAGCATAAGAGAAATGATAAGGGGGGCATCAAAGGACCAGGCAGGGCCTTTAAAGTAAAATTAAGCAGTTAATGCTGCTGGTGGTAAAAAAAAAAAACAAAAAACCAAACCAAACCACAGTATAAGGACACACAGAGAGAGGTTACACAGCTGAACCAGCCAGCAAATGGCACCGGAGGAAGCACTTTAGCCAGCTGCAAGTAGGAACCTCTGTTAGAGTCAGAGAAGACAACAGTGTAAGAATTCATTCGGTAAAGCCCCAAGGACAATCAGAGGTGTAGTGGGAAGCAGCTACACTTCAGGCTGGAGTATGAATCAGCTATAGCATAGACATGAAGATTAGAGAAAAGATGGTCAGAGAGAGTGCCCAAATTATAGACCCAAGTGTCAGGGACAATGCTGGGACTATCCATTCTGAGTGCCAAAGGAGAGACAGAGGAGTGCTTCTATTATTCTTAGTATGACTCTCCCTTTCTGTGCTTTAAAACGAGTAATCTGGATGCATGCACTCAAAATAAAAAAAAAATTAAATCAAGATTTGCCAATGTGGGTGGATAAACCTGTCATTATTAAAATGAATCCATTAACTAAGATGCTTTATAAACTCCAGATGATCTCTCTCCTATTACCCTGTAAGGAGATTAAAATTTTTCATTGTTGCTTTTATGCAATTTCTTTGTAAAGGGAAATAGCTCAAGATTAAATTGAAAAGCCTTTTCCATCCAATAAAGAGGCCATATTAATTTTCCCTAGTCGTAGAGAAAATATATGGCCTTGTGAGATATAAAGGCTGTAAGTGGTGCTTCTTTCTAGGCTCCTTGCTGATCTGTTTAATAATGCAACAGTGCCTTGGCCAGCCATCTGCTTCGCTGCACTGTTCCGGTGGGGAGCAAGACTGCCCATGTCACTTCCAATCAGTTTAGTTCAATCCAAACAGGATAAAAGTTTGCAAAATACATTTTAAATCCCGGGAACAAGCAGTTAAGCCCTCTCTTGCAAATCAGGCATTCAGTGACTCTGATCTTCCTTTTAATTTACTGCTTCTAAGAAATGAAATAGAAAAGAAGAACAATGTTTTATTCCTGGCACCAGTTTACAGTAAGAATCTGGGGACTTGTGCCAACATAGCACAATCGGTAACCACGCCAAAGAGTTACATTTTCTCTTGTTTTGCACAAAGTCTGCATTGAATTTAAGCATATATATGTATACTCACACACACATTTGCATATGTAATACATACACACACACATATAACCTCCCACGTGATATTACAGCTGCAACAGAAATCTTGACAAGTTCCTCCACCTTAGCTAACGAGTATGGCTCTACCCTGACCTCAACAGCCAAACTGCCCAGATTCTCTAAGTAACATTTCCCTTTGGCCTTCCCAGGAGACAATGTAAGACTGGCACACACCGCTGCACTCCTGTACCATCGCTCATGTGCCTCTCGACTTTCTCTGCTGCCTGGTTGCCCAGTGCATGCCCAGCTCTCCTCTGCTCATGTCCTCTCTTCCAAGGGCCAACTCCACTATCCTGGTTAATGCTTGGTGCTACAAGACTCATTCACAAGTGAATGGAACAAGCTCTATAATCAGAATATTGATTTTCATACCAGAAATGCTAGCCAAAGGTCAGCTTGGAGCACACGCAGTAGGTTTTGGAGTTAAGCAGCCACTGTGCTGGTACAGACCAACCGTACAGCTCTCACAGTCAAGACAACTTACCCCAGAGGTACTGCATCTCCAGTCTTTCCATGGAGAGATGGAGTCTTGGAAAACCTGTATGTTTGGCAGCCTGCAGTGTTAGTGAGCTCAGGAGCTGAGGTGTTTCCTGGTGGTCAGCCTTTTGTGCTCAACTCTACCAGCGCCTTTGATTTTGTTTGGGGATATCAAGGTAAGTGAATACCCTAGGAGCAAGCACGGCCTCCAAGGTAGTTTGCCTGTTTTAACTTCAAGATCCAGTTCTGGGCACCCCAGTTCAAGAAAGACAGGTTGCTACTGGAGAGAGTCCAGCACAGAGCCACCAAGATGATTAAGTGGAGCATCTCCCTTAGGAGGAGAGGCTGAGAGAGCTGGGTCTTTATAGCCTGGAGAAAAGGAGACTGAGGGGTGACCTTATTAGTGTCTACAAGTATATAAAGGGCAAGTGTCGGGAGGATGGAGCCAGGCTCTGCTCAGTGACTTCCAGTGATAGGACAAGGGGTAATGGGTACAAGCTGGAGCACAGGAGGTTTTTGGTAAACATAAGGAAAAACTTTTTCATGGAGAGGGTGACAGACACTGGAACAGGCTGCCCAGGGAGGTTGTGGCATGTCCTTCTCTGGAGACACTCAGAGTCCACCTGGACACTTTCCTGTGTGTCCTGATCTAGGTGATCCTGCTCTAGCAGGGGGTTGGACTAGATGATCTTTCAAGGTCCCTTCCAACCCCTAATGTTCTGTGATTCTGTGAACTTGGCAGACTTCACCAGGCTTGTGGTTTTAGTATGAACAATTTGAACAGCTGTAACTATAAATCTATGAGCCTTACTTAATTCAGGAAAAGCTGACAGACTTTTAAGTTACAGTATTGCTTCTTGGATAAGCTATGATATACAAATCAGTTTTCATTGAACTATCAAGGGGTTTTAACATTTTCAAGATTAAATATATTATTAAAATACTAGACTGAAAATTTATGGGAATAATAAAAAGGAAGGATTTGTCAGAAGTGATAGGACCCCCCCTTCTCAAAAGTTTCTTTACACACAGGATTGCTTCCTAGCTCTTAGAGTTGCAGTGTGAAATGGGAAGACTGCTGTGAAATAGGGGTTTTACCCAGGTGGCTTACAGGTCTAAGAGAGGTTGGTGAAGTTCAGGAATGCAGCACTTGCAGCATGGTTGACCCCTAAAATACATCTGTCCTGTATTTGTTACAGCATTAGACCTTCGGTACCCTCAGTAATAAGGCTGCAACCTGTTGGCGGATTAAGCCTTAAATCTGTTTAATTCTTCAGAGTTTGTGTAGAGAAGCAGTAGAAGTGTTTGTGTCTGAATTCAGTTTGTCTTCATTTTTGCTGCTAACTGGTAGAAGTGTGATATGTACACAAATTTCCTGAGTATCTGTAAACTTTTTTTTTTTTTAATTTTTTTTCAGTGCAAGTGACTTGGTAATGAAAGTGGATGCTCTTCTTTCTGCTCAGCCAAAAGGAGAAGCGCGGATTGAATACCATTTTTTTGAAGAACGATACAGGTATGGAATTGCTGGCATTTGCTGAGCAATATGCTTCTCCTTCTCTTTTAACGTTCCCATTGCTTTCCATTGCATTTAACTTAAAAAGCCAATAACATTAAAAAAGTCCAAGTAGCAACAGGAAAGTCCCCAAGAGTCTTCAGGGCACAGTGAGATTCCAGAAATTAATTTTATCTGTCTGCTTATCTCTGTACACATATATAGAATGTTTCGAGTTGAAAGGGACCTTTAAAGGTCATCTAGTATTTTTTTTTCTCTATCTAGTTTCAGAAGGTGTACAGCACTTAGGAAGTGATTTGACTTAAGAATGAGATGGATAATGGTTTTCTTATGTTTATACATACATTTGACACTTTGAAATTTGTTTTTTTTTCCTTGTGTTTAGTGCAGTTAAACTGAGACCAAAAGAGGGGGAGACATACTTTGATGTAGTGGCCATTGTTGATCCTGTGACCAGAGATGCTCAAAGACTTGCTCCATTACTTTTGGTATGTGTGCAATGTTGTAATGTATTTTATGGCAATTTTGAAAAGTTGTCTCAGTTCTGTAATGGAATGTTTGTCTTCCTCCTGGACTGGGTGGTGACCAGTGGCCTTCTAATAGTGCATCTGAGTTGCACAGTACTTTTATTAGTGGAAAAACTAATGACATTATACTACACATTAACAAGATCCTGCTTAGATATCATCTAGATCGCTTTTAGTTTCACATTTTAACAGTTTAGTTTGCAATGACTGCTCTTGAGGAGGAAGGTCTCTGCATCCCCAAAAGAATGCCTGCAATGTGAGGGAACAGGTAACTGTTCTTAAATCCACCAATTAATAGGTGGCTGTGGTAAATAACAAGAAGGGATGCATGAGAATGAGCAGGTAACATGTCTCCTTGAGGTTCTGTCTATAAAAACAGTGGTCAGCTTTCCTAATTAGCATTTTAAGGGATGTCCTTTTCTCATTACTTTAGGTTTTGAACCAATTGATAAATATGAACCTAAGAGTGTTTATGAACTGCCAGTCCAAACTTTCTGACATGCCACTGAAAAGGTAAGAAATAGCATGCCTGTGTTTAAAAGGGAGAGAGAAATAAAATCAAGGTGGAATGTGCAACACAGAAACATGGTTAAATGTCTGACAGGAAGTCTTGATAACTGCCTTGAGCTCATTTATAAAATAGCATGACTTCCCACAGTCTGGGAATTTGTGGTAATTCTGCTGGTTAACAAGTTTGGTGCCTTTTAGTCCCACACATATACATATATAGAAAGTTAAATAACTTGCTAATCTTAATGGTTGAGCCTTGCACATTCTGTTTGGTCCTTCAATATGAAAATTCTGACCTGTTTTAAAGTCAACACAACCTGTGCTGCTTTGGACAGAGCCTTGGAGACATTGGAGGTCTGGGAAAGCTGGTGCCATCAGCAGTTCAACAAAAGTGAAATGCTTGCAAGGGGTGGCAAAAATATGTTCTAATATTTCTGTCTGAAATTTCAGCTTTTATCGCTATGTTCTGGAGCCGGAGATTTCTTTCACGGCAGAAAATAACTTTGCTCCAGGACCAATTGCCAAGTTTTTGGATATGCCCCAGTCTCCACTGTTCACTTTGAACCTGAATACTCCTGAGAGCTGGATGGTGGAATCTGTCAGAACCCCGTATGACCTTGATAATATTTACTTAGAGGAGGTAAGAGAAGTCAACACTTTCATATTACTGCACTTAAATGGAGTTGTTTTTCCAAGGCTTATTTTGCTTTTTTCTCTCTTAACCTAATTGTAAAGCCATAAATGAACCACCAAATGTCTGATGCTACTCTGCATTTAAGCCTACAATTCCCATGACCCTTTCTTAGATTAACTGAAAGCCTGAGAGAGGGGGATTAAATGCTTCAGGCATTCGAAGTACCAATCTGAGCCTCCAAATAAACAGTAGCTTTACTTCTGCAGATGCACAATTTCCAGTTCCTAATACGCAGTCTGTTGGTGCTGTAGCAATTAAACTGTCCTTTTGGATGTGCAAGGAGAGAAGATGCTTTGTGAGATTAGTCTAATAATTTGCTTATGTAGTGTCCTCGGGCTACATCTGAATTTAGGTTTAGCCTGGTAGGGGCACAAGATTTTGAGGTTTATGGATTTTTATTTTTATTTTTTTTTTCTTCCTTTTCTTCATACTTCTCTTCAGTGTAGTAAAAAAGAATTGGTGTTTCTGACTGAACCCTAGCACAATGTAAGAGTAATGCAGAGGAAAACAAAATGCTTATTTCAGATGATAAATATTAGATGAGACTACCTTTAAATAGATTTAGATTCAAAGTTCTGGAGCCTATCATATACTCTTTTTGAGATGCCAGACCAATCACTTTTCTTGACTACATTCTCCAATAAAAGTTAAAAAAAAAAATTCATAAAAAAATGAGAGCAACAGTCCTTCCCTTATCTTATCCTAGCATTTTACCAGCTGAGATTCAAATCTTTTTGGTCAGAGACACTCTTAACAATGTGTATGAAGGTTATCACTTGAAGGATCTGAGCTCATTAAAGCTTTTTAGGTATTTAATAAAATTACTCTGGTAAAATTGATACTTAATTACTATGGCTATTTTAGAAAGTAACTGAATCACCAAAAATTTGCACTTCTGAGGTAGTGATGAATTCAGCAGTATCCTCTCCTTACAGGTGGATAATGTTGTAGCTGCAGAATATGAATTGGAGTATCTGCTTCTGGAAGGACACTGCTATGACATTACTACTGGACAGCCTCCTCGAGGACTCCAGTTTACATTGGGAACTTCAACCAATCCTGTCATCGTTGATACCATTGTTATGGCCAACTTGGTAAGCATTTGATTGAAACTGGCAACAAATAACTGGTTCTCCAGTCAGCACAATCACTTGCATAAACCACTGATTATTTTCTAGTATGAGCATTATGGACATGTGGTGTTACTTGCACTCCACAGTTGCTTGCAAATACATCAGAACTGCATCGTTCCTAACAATGCTTTCTAAACCTTGCAGTGTACTTTTTGTCTCTTACCTTTTCCAGGACGTACTCCTGTGCCTTCAGCTGGCTGAGAAGCAGCTTCTGGAATATCTTGAAATTATGTCAATATTCTTAAACAGCCTCTTCTCAGGGAAGGTCTGACAGTCCTGGTTTTTCTAGATAGATACTACTTGGACTGTCCACTCTGGTTCTCTAAGCCTCAGGGGGACAGTTGTCTTGTTTTGGGACCCACATCTTCAGGAAATCTATGGAACAAATGGAGAGAGTAAGAAAGAATAGTTGACCTTCTAGAATATAAAGGAAGTGTGAAAGAACAGAAATTGCCTAATAAAGCTGAGAATAGGTGACAGAAATCCAACTGTATGATTGTTCCCTGCAGCTGCCTTTATAAGGTGTCCGCTTAAGGGATCACACTGTCTTCAGTGTCTGCCCTGGGCAGTGAGAGAGGTAATGGACTGAAATTATGGCAAGGAAAGTTACCCACTGGAGTATTTTCTTGATATGTAATGCTAGTGAAAAACTGGAGTAAATTGCCTTTTGTGGATTTTTTTGACTCTTTAAATATATATATAAAAAAAGAAAAAGCAAGGAAAAAGTGTTCACCATGCTAAATATTAATTTAAAAATTCTTACAGTAATTTTCTATTTCTCCACACCTTTTCTTAGCCAAAGTATATCCTATAATTACTTACTACAATTTCTTACTGTAGAAAGGAAGTTGACCCTTATTTTGTATGTGATCACATTGTGTGTATGTTAGGGAGGAAAGCTTAACGGCTTGGAGGTGTCTTTTTTCCAGTTACTTAAACCAGAGTGTATGTACCACAGTATACAACGCTCTCTCTGGGAATTCTCTTCCTCAGCTCAATGTCTATACTGTGAAGGGGTATGAAGAGACCAGGAACGTGCCCTGTGGATTTTTTTAATTTTTAATTACCTTTTTTTAAAGCAGACTGCTTCACATATGGAACTGCATACATTTCGGGTCACAGTGCAAAACTGTATGGGACACTGAAGCATCACTACAAACGTTTGTATCTTCTATAGGTACAATAAACTAAATCATAGAAGAAAATACTCGGATCTGAAACTTCAACAAGACTTATATACAATATCTGAATGTCACAGTGTAATTTTTTCAGCTCTGTAGAAGAGGTATCTCATAACATACGTTGTTATTGTTTCACGCTGTAGATGAAGTACCAGTCTGTAGAGCTTCAAAATTCATGTAGATTGTTTTGTAAGCAGACCTTTTGTGCACTGTTTTGTAGTTACCAACTAGTGTTTTGACATTGACTCTCTCCTTCATGAAGGCAAGCTTTTGCAGTAAAACCTTTGGGATTGCACTGTTCCCATCAGGACACCCTAAAAACACTCTTTCATCTAACAAGTAATGCTAAACTTTTTCATACTCTTGCCTCTTAGGGAAAAAACAATGATGAATTAAACTTATGCAGTTTTTCTCCTTTTCTGAGTTTTAAGGCCTTAAGGCTATGTTATTCAGCTGGCTTACAAATAACTGTTTTCAGATATAAAACAGTGGGTCAAAATACATGACTTAAAAACCTGGGTTTCTACATTTGCGTTTTCTGGAAGCTGACAGATATTCTTTTCACTTTACAGGGTTACTTCCAATTAAAAGCCAATCCTGGTGCCTGGACTCTAAGACTGAGAAAGGGCAGATCTGAGGATATCTACAGAATCTACAGGTAGACCAGTATAAAATGTACTTGAATTTTTTTTTCTAGTGAAAGTTTTAAACTAGGAAGGCACTGTAATTTGTGAATCCGGCAGTTCCCTTGCCAAAGTGTAGTGAACTGAACAGCAGGTTATTTTTTGTACTGAACACAAGTTATGTGAGATGAAATAAATTAATCTAAGAAAGCCAGCACGTCTGTGTTCAAATACAGGCATATGTAACATTATTGCATGTCCAAAACCTGTTTTACAGTGTTAAGGCTTAATACCATGTAGAAAAATGTAGAAGAAATAAAGAACATATTTGTGCCTTTCAGTAAAGGTCAATATTTTACTGTTTTCAGCCATGATGGCACAGACTCTCCACCTGAAGCTAGCGAAGTTATTGTTGTTCTCAACAACTTCAAGAGCAAAATTATTAAGGTCAAGGTGAGTTTAAAAGTCAAGAGTTGCTCTTAAAGACTGTTTGACCAATAGTGGGGAAGAAACTTTGATTAAGGCCTAATCGATCCCTTCTGACAAGCACACATTTGAGGCAGTTTGCACAAAGTTCATGTGACAGTATCAGCAATAGAGAGAATTATCTGTAGACCCAGTTTTGTTTTTTCTTAACACAGGAGAGAATGACCTGTAACAGCTGTTCCTTTTGTATGCCTATGAGAAACAATTATGCTCACCTTTTACTGACTTGTGTGCTTGTGGCTTCAGAAAACAAGTCAGTTCTGTATGTTCTGTATATGTCTAGTCATAAACATTCAGTGTATCCATTGAGCCAGTTATCTGTTACAGGTTATCTGTTATCAACTAATTATCTGTTAGAGATAATTTTTACTCATCTGCATTAGAACGCATCTGGTTCACGCTTCTTCACAGGGTTTACTTGTGCTAGAGATTCTGGGATGTTCTCCTGATTTGCTGCCTTTTCAGTGTATCTGCTTTGGAGTCTCAGTGGCTATTAATACCCCTCAGAAACAGAAAGAGGTGGAGGTAGTGTGTTAGGTATTCCTTTTTTTGGGGGTGTGTTGGTTTCTTTGAGGGTTTTCCTTTGGCAGTCTCCATCATCAAGGATGGTCACTAAACACCTCCTGAGCAAAGCGTTTTGTTTGGAATCTTCAGAAAACATCAGATAATGGTTTCTCTTTCTTCAGGTATTCAGACAGGTTACCTATTGCTCACTGGACATAATTCAAATGGATACAAACAGAGCCAGTGTCAAAATAACACACTGTAGCTGTTTGCCTAATATGTGGTTCTGCTTACTATAGCAATGTTGTGTTTCACAGGTCCAGAAAAAAGTAGATATGATGAATGAAGATCTATTAAGTGATGGTACCAGTGAGAATGAATCTGGATTTTGGGAATCTCTCAAATGGTAAAGCTAATTCAATAATAATTTGCAAGTCTCTTGAAATTGGAAAACTATTTGATCATACTGTGATAGGTCTGTGATATTCCATAGCTATATATTAAGACTGAATTTAGGGTTATCTTTCATAGTACCGTCCTGTTTCTGGAGAATTGGGCTACTCCTTTGCACGTGCTTATGTTCCCTTACCCACAGTGATACTTGGAAGCCTGAAAATATTGTTCATTTCCAGGAGCTGCATTCCAGCCAGCGATATTTCAATTGAATAGGTGTTCATGTAGAAGCTATTGGGACTTCCTTGTGTCTGCAGTGCTCTGCCTTATGGAGGATACCCTGACAAGAAGGCGGGGACAACACCAAACCCCACAGTCATATTATATTAACCAACACTGTAGCAATACGTTATCCATTGTACTCTTTCTAATGTAGCTAGCCCTTATTACCTTCTCCTTTATATAAACACATTTGCCTTTTCAGGGGATTCACAGGAGGACAAAAGAATGATGATGTGAAACAGGATAAAGATGATGTACTAAATATATTCTCTGTGGCTTCAGGACACCTGTATGAAAGATTCCTACGGTTAGTTCGGAATTCATAATCTGGGTGTCTCAAATGGTAACGCGCTGTGCTTTTCACAAGGCAAAAAGTTAGAATTTACAAGAATATATATTAAAAAAACCAAAACACCAAACGAAACGAACAAAACACCAAAAAAACCAAATCAAGAAAAAAACCCAAGCCAAGTAACTTTTTCAGCAGCTCTGAAGTCCTTTAAGATTTTTGGACCTACTGCGTTATAGGAACTTCTGTCTGCATAACATTCACATGTTCAAAATAGACTTGGTTTAATAGATGGTATGTTGCTGTCCTAAATTTCTTCACTACAATATAACCAAATACAAATGTATTGTTAAGAAGTTATAAAATAAGTCATACTTGCTTTTGAAAAGAATCTGAGCTTCTGTTTTCAAAGGAGTATGAAAGCCAACAGGTTGTATATTCTCTGACTAGTTAAAATATACAGATTTTGGGGGTTTAGTAACTTTGTAGATACAGTTAAGCAATTTGTAACTGGCTGAAGTTACCCACTTTTCTTTTGGGTCTGAAGATCAGTTACCTGACATGTAACTGCAGTTAAGTGTAATGATGTAAAACAGTAATTTGTAATCTTTTACACAGCTGATCTCTAGTGGGTGGCAGTTGTTCTTGGAAATGCTTTAATGGTTTTTTCTTTTGATAGCATAATGATGTTGTCTGTGCTGAAACATACTAAGACTCCTCTAAAGTTCTGGTTTCTGAAGAACTACTTATCACCTACATTCAAGGTTTGTTATTAATCAGAATCTTCTTATATGGTGGGGAAAAGTTCAGAAAGAAAAAGAAAAAAAAAAGGTTGCAACCTGTGTATCATACTACTGTGTAAACGTATGTACAGTTACTTGTCTGTACACCTTCTATTTTGACGAAGCATCAAGTTGGTATAAGCTGGTGTTTCTGCCTAGAAAGCTTTAAGAAATAACTGATAATGGACTCATGCTGAATGTAAATGTTGAAGAGAACAGCACATATTAGGAAAATTGTACTTGAAAGAATCTGAACTTCTGGGTTTTGTAATGTTCTATGCTTTGTTATAGGACTGAAGTCAATCTTACAATGCACTTTTCTTTTTCCTGCAAAGGAGCAAAGAACTGAGATAAGCTATTTTTTCCCCACCCCTCCCTCTGCAGGAGTTTATCCCATACATGGCAGAGAAGTATAATTTCCAGTATGAGCTTGTGCAGTATAAATGGCCACGCTGGCTTCATCAGCAAACAGAGAAACAGCGTATCATCTGGGGTTACAAGATCCTCTTTCTAGATGTGCTCTTCCCATTAGCTGTTGATAAAATCCTGTTTGTGGATGCTGATCAGGTAACACAGAGGTTGGAATTACTTCATCTTTTCCTTTTTTTCTTTTTTTCCCTAAGAATAGTGTGTTCTTGAATACAATTTCTGTATTACTGAAAAGGTTGCAAGTTTGAGCCCTTTGCAGTCATGACTGCAGGTTGATTCTGTAACTGTAGCATGCTTCAGTGAGTGCTGTTTTTTTTTCTGCCTGTTCCCACAAAGGTTGGTTTTGTTGGCCTGTCTTTTACTTTTGTCTGGTTCCTCATTCACTCACTGTAATTCCAGCTAGTCTGCCAAATGGATTCTTGTTTCACCCTTCCACTTTTCCAGTTCAGTCTGTTCTCCCAGCCTGCAGATCACTTACCACATTTGGTATTTTCCTAAGTCACCAAACACCCTCCCTCTCTCACCCCCTGCTTTTCACTTGGCCAGATCTAAGTGGCTTTCAGAGGAGTGAGAAGGCAGATCCCTTGTGCATGAAGCCATGTCCCACTGCAAAGCAAATGGTGTTTGTAAGGCTTTGTAAGTGCTTACAGCCTGAGCAGTTTCAATGTACAGGATAGGTGTACAGTGAGAACTGCCAAAAATATTCCTTCAAAAACATATGAAACTGAGAAGTACATCTTATCAACACCTAAGTATAAAATGCCTTAGGTGTTTTTGGCATTTGTACATTACGATCCCATGTCAGTTAAAACAGTTTATGCTAAAGTATCACCTAGGATAAATTTCCAGCTATGCTGTTCTCATTTTAGACAGTTGTTGCTCACTTTATAAAAGAAGTATTAATGAAAGGATACAAAGGATCACAGTAGAGTTCGTGTACAGTGAGAATTCTTGCTGCTTATTAAGTAACAGTTTTGCACTTCAGCTGTCAAACCAACCCCTATCAGATTATTTTAAGCTCTATTTTAGTTGTTCCAACTCAAACACCACTTTTTGTGCTGTGTTTTTGTACTACGCATACAGAATGCAAAAGACTGAAGAGTGTAACAGGTAATTCTTCCATTAAGTGTTTGCTCAGTTTGAATTAAATGCCAGTCGGCACTTCAAAATAACCCATGGCAGGCTTCTACAGATAAAAATAAACCGTCCTTTCCCTCAGATTGTGCGCACAGATCTAAAGGAATTACGAGATTTCAATCTAGATGGTGCTCCTTATGGATATACTCCATTTTGTGACAGTCGAAGAGAAATGGATGGCTACAGGTTCTGGAAATCAGGCTACTGGGCAAGTCATTTAGCTGGAAGAAAATACCACATCAGGTACTGAAGAATTCACTTTTTTTCAACATAGTGGGGGAACGCTTTTGCTACTACTTAAAATTAGCAGAAAACTAGCTGAGGTATACCACGCTGCAGTGAACCACTTTTTGCTTGCTGTTGCCTCTTTAAGGTTCCATTGCCTATGGTCCATTTGAAGCACTAGGGACACTGAAGTTACTTTCAGTATGATACAACTTTTACAGATGAAGAACCGAAGTGTTAAAAGAACTGAAGTGTTAACTAACCAGACATCTTCATTTGTTAATAACAAATGTTGGAAGAAGGGACTGCATGACAGCAAAGCTAAGATAGATTTGTTGAAAATGTTTTTTGTATGTGCCATCACCTTATTAGAACTGCTTTCCTGCCTTGTATTAGATAATTGGATGTACTGCTACCAAGAGATTGTTTTAGCATAATTATATCTCGGGGTCTGCTGGGGCTACAGTATGTTAACCATCAATCAAACTTCATTACTAATTGTGTCATCTCCATGTAGTGCTTTGTATGTTGTGGATCTGAAGAAGTTCAGAAAGATAGCAGCTGGAGATCGCCTCAGAGGACAATATCAGGGTCTTAGTCAAGATCCTAACAGTCTGTCCAACCTTGATCAGGTATGGTTTTATTGTTTGCTTTATTTTGTTTTACTGGGCTATGAGGTGGGACCTCTCCTTTCCAGGCCAAACTTCATTCACAGCCAGATGCCAGTGGCAGTCCTATTATGCCCTGCCTTCAAGTGAGGCAGGTATTCATTGCATCAAATATAACGTGTGTGGAAACACCACCTTCCCCTTAAATGTCCTAAGACTATCACATTTTTTCAGTATACTCCGAGACCAATACATAACACAACTGGGTACTTGCTTCTTGAGCTGTCCGACTCTGAGTGCTTTACTGGGCACTGACTTAACACAGAAATAAGGTTTGTACTTTGGCAGATGGAAAAAATAACACAACAGTTTTAATCAGTTAAGAGTAGTTTTCCAAACTGGCCCACTACAGGTCTGATACCGGATTCATATTACCACTTAAATACTGTTTGCTAAGTAACTATTTTTCAACAATAGAAGATCCACAGTTGTAGTATGCAGGGTTTTTTTTTTCCAAAGGATTTTGTTTGGAATGTGATGAAAGGTTGATTCGTGACTTCCCCCCCCCCCCCCTTCTCCACTGGAAAAAAACTTCTTTACAACAGCTAAACTTCTCAACTCTATCTGGTTGGGGAGGAGCGGGTTCCTCCCACTCTGAACCCTGTGGAAACTGCTACTAACTCTTACTCTTCACAACAGGATTTGCCTAACAACATGATCCATCAGGTGCCAATTAAATCACTCCCCCAGGAGTGGCTGTGGTGTGAAACGTGGTGTGATGATTCCTCGAAGAAGAGAGCAAAAACCATTGATCTGGTAAGTGCAGTATGGCTTCCTCGTTCTTATCTCACAATAAAATATACTTACCAATTTTAGAGGCACTTCCCTACCTCAGATCTAGGCACCTCATCCTGTATTGTTACTTAAATGTTTCCAGCACTTCAGTTTTTTCCTCTAGCTTCTATATTTCTCCTACTTGGAGTAGTGGTATTACTGTGAGATTGGAAGGAGACTTTACACTGTACTCTAGCTAAAATACAGGCGTGTGGCATTCATTCACCAACAACAGATGAATTCCACCAGGGGGAAGCACACCTCTTCACTAAATAAACCTTCCTTTTTAGCCATTATGTGTCTGAACAGTTGGCAATTTTTTGTTTGCAGTGTAATAACCCAATGACCAAAGAGCCAAAGTTGCAAGCAGCGATGCGTATAGTTCCAGAATGGCAGGACTATGACCAAGAAATCAAACTGCTCCATAGTCTTTTCCAGAAAGAAAAACAAATGGGAGCACCAGCAAAGATGCCAGGACAACACACACATGGTAATCTTTCTGAGCGGTTCCTTGCTTCTCTGATTTTGTTCCTACCCGTTTAGACTGTGGTTAATTTGCATACTTGCTCACTGTAAGCTTGCAACATGCAAAGCTTGCGGGGAGGATCTGTTAAATAAACTGTGTAGTATAATGGGACAGAAGGGCCTTGCTGAGTGAGGCTGGTGAAGCTTCACCCGCTTCTGGAGCGTAGAGAGCAGAGCGCTGTATGGCACACTGGGGCCACTGCTCTGAAACACCCCAACTGTGCTGGCCATTGTATCAGCTTGGCCTGAACCCTTAAAGTGCCACTATACACCATGGGTATGGATTGTTCTCCAGCCACGGGTAACCTTGCAAAGAACAAGTCTTTGGGGTTTATATGCTAATTTTCAAACCAATCCGCCAATAGAGGCAGCTGGAAATGGAGACCTCATTTTCTTTTTTTTTTTTTTTCTCTTCAACAGATCCAGCAGCACATGTGGAATTATGATCCATGGAAAAAAAATTCAAGTTAGACTGTTTCATAGACAATTTTTATATTGAAAGCTAGTTTTTTTTCTGGTATGTCTGCAAAACTGCTGAATAATTGAATGGGATGACGTATGCATTTTTATTACTTGCCTTTGGGTTAATTTCTGCATATGAAATAGGATTGGATTGCTGAAATTAGCATTACTGGTTTTTTGCACCTGTGGTGGAGATGAAAGAGCCCATGATGGAATTTAGCATTCTGGAAACAAAACTTCAAAATCCACTGGAAAAGCCACAGCCTGGTCCTTCAGCTGTTGCTACCCCCACCACTGATGAAGACCCTGTTAGTCTCAGATCTAACTTGAGAGCCTGGAACTTGCAGACCAATTGAGCCATTGGCTAGAACATAAGTCCTAACCTCAACTGATGGATAATTTTTCCAGGTAACATTAAAAGGCTCAGAATCATGCCTTGAATTTGGGATACTGTTTTGTCTGCAGGTTTTAAAGCAGTCAGAAATGTTTCTCAGATTTGTTCAGTACACCCTTGATTTTTGTAAAAAATCCAGCATTACTCATATTTTCTATGTCCTGTCTTCATTGATTGCACAAGTTTTGAAGGTTTGGTTTGATGTAAAGCTACCCGAATCTGTTTAAATGCCCATCCAAATACAAATGCCAAAGTTTACAAAATGAGTTGAACATTGAAGTTGACAGCTCAGTCCATCCTAGCCCCTGTGACTTGAATCAAAGTGCCCTCCTTCCTTCCTGCTCAAAGTTTAAATCAGTCTGCAGAACTGGTCGGGCCTTACTATTGCTGTGGTTCACTGATTCATGAATGTTTTTTGTTTATGAAAAATCTGTGGAAGCTTGGAAGTTTATAATGTAAATTTCATTCACTTTATTTTTCTTCAAACAAATGTCACATCAATAAAAACTTTGGAGTTCTTAGGTCTTCAGCTTTAGTTCACACCCAGTCCTTCAATCATAATTTTGCTTGCACACCCTAATGTGATTTTGGGGGTTTCTGAATATTGTAGCTGCATTTGTTTTCATTCTGTGCCCGGACAAGAAGATATTTTCCTGCAAGGATTAATTACCCTGGGCTAGTTTTATCATTCATACTCATCTTTTAATTTTAAAGATGATACTCCCATAGTTCCAAGTTATGAACATATCAATTTAAAAGAATCCTCAAGCCCTGTTTCCCCATTCTGTAGGATTGTCTGCTCCCTAGAACACTGAGGGGTTTAAAGAGTTGAAATGTAAAAACTAAAGTAGTACATTTAGTAGTGAAATACAGCTTCCTATGTCCTGCTTCTTTAGAAAGCCAAACTCAAATAATTTCTGCTTCCTCTGTTTTTACACAGGTGAATGTTCTGTGCTGTAAGAGCTTCACACTAAAGATAATCCAAATTTAAGAGTCTTCTAGAATTATTGTAGTATACATCCTGTAAATGTTTTTGGAGGCATATGAAAGCAGCTGAAACTGTTCAGTTGAGCAACTGAACAGAAAAGCAGCTCTCCTCCAGGCAGCTCAAGAATAGGCCCGAGTCATGAACCCAACCCCAAACAAAGACGAGTGGCAGCAAGTTACAGTAGCTGGGATCCCTTAAAGGCACCTTAAAGGTGCTGTTGGCAAGGTCAGTAACCCAATCGGTAACAGTGCACATACACTGCTGGGGGGGAACTCTAGAAAGGCAGGGGAAAGGACAATTCACATCTCCCCCTCTCCAGGGGGAAAGCTATGCAAAGATGGGGGCTGGATCTCAAACCATGAACTTAAGCTGATAAAACTCATACTCTTAGGTATTTTCTACTTTGTGGATTTTTTTAATTCAGATAGTCTCCCTGACTCTCTGTAAATTAAAGTAGCTTATGCTTCCTATCAAAACTGTTCCACTTAAGGATAAGCAGACTTACACTAGAAGGATTTTTTTCTTAGGGTAAAAACCAATAATGTGCCTGTCAACAAATTAATTACATACCATGTTAATTAGCCTATTTTAAACAGATAATACAGCACATGTAAGATTATGCTTCCTGTGTTTAGCTACAAACCACTTAGCCTCTCTGGAGCACATGGGATGGCACAGGATCAGGTGGGCAGGAGCTGTACACCACAGCTTCATCCAGGGATGGCTGGGGGTGTAGAGCAGGATCACTTAGGGGGGATAGGAAAAGAATCTGCCCAAGCTCTCAGAAGTGCAAATTTTCTGCAAAATAAGACCCTCTCCTATTTAGAGCTACATTTGGCTTAATTTATTTTTCCCCCAAATATTGATAGAAGCCAGAAAATAGAGAATAAAGTAGCCTCTTAAATTCAGCACAATACTTACAATGACTTGTTTGGAGTTGAATAAGGAGAAGATATTTTTAAATGTCAGTTACAGAATATTTTTTTAATTCTGCTCCTCCATTCTGATAGTGTATGCACTTAAACACCCATACTGCACACTTTTTTTCTTTTTAATTGTAAGATCTAGAAAGTCATGGAGAATACTTTTGTTCCCTCCAGTTAATAGAGATGATACTCTTCTGTTCATCTGTTAAGCAAAAAATAAAATAAAAATCTAACTCACAATTGATACAGAAAGAAACCAGAAACATATTGTGAGATTCTGTACCTTCTGCAGTACTCTAAAAAGTCCTAGACCTGGTCTTAAGTACATTACAAAATGCACATGGTACTAACCATCCTGAATGTGAACTGCTCCATTTTTTTTTCCTAGGAAGCCACTATTTATTTGCAAACAAGAATAACAATCACAGAGGAGAATATTCACTTATTTTGGATCTGTGGATATGCTTACTCATAGTGCTCAACTGGACCTTAAATGGAAAAGCTTTTGACAGTTCCATCTTGAGAGAATCTTAGTAACATCATTATTGAAATAGAGCTGCTTCTGATCATACCACTGATGGCCTATTCCCATAAGCTAGGAAGACTGTGAAAAAGTAGAAAATAGGGATTACAAAGGTCACAACATCCTTCTGTCTCCCTTAGACTAGAAAGCCACCTCTGTGGCAAAAAGTGATGGCACTGTTCCCAATCTCTGGACACAAGCAGCCTGTCCTCTGGGTTACAAGTTCACACTGAAAAATGCCCAATACTTTATTTTAAAAGGAATATTTCACTGTCTTACTAGAAAGCAAATAGCAGAGAAATGTTTTTAAGATTTTTCTTTCATTTAGCTACTAGGGTATGGGTTTTAAAGAAAGTGAAATGGGTGGGACATGTACAGTGCAGTAAATATCCAATCACAGTCTTGGGAACCAAATTTTTTTTTTTAAATATGAACTGTTTTGCATATCCAAATCTTCTGTACTTTGTTCAAGAATATACCTTAACTCAATGTGACACCAATCCCTACTGAACCAAGATATTTGGAGCTGTTCTCTACTGAATGTTACCTGAACTGAGATTACAGTGAGTTTCCCAGTGCAGTGGCAACAGTAAGATCTGTCTAACGTAATAAAGCCTTTTCTGTTCTTTACCCGTGTCTCTCACGTCAATTACTTTGGGTCTGGTAACTGAGGTTTTAATGGAGTTGCTTAGAGTATATTTTTCACTTCCTGTATTCAAGTGTTGGGATACTGTTGAAAGGCTTCTAGAAGGTGGAAGTAAAAGAGTCCCTCACACAAGCTGGTCTTGGTTAATCATGATATTAAAGTAACCCCTAAACTGAGACACTTCTGTTAAAGAAATCTAGAAGTATTTTACATTTCAAGTAAATTTATATATTTTTTTCAACTCTACCTACTACTACTAAAAAAGGTGCTTGATTAAGTTTTACACTGCTTTTACACTTGCTTTGATTAAGCTTTACATTGATACATTCACATGAAGTACTGAAAAAAGTTAGCGTTGCTCAAGTACTTCCAACTAGAAAGCTATGCCTGGGTCTCTTTGAGAGCTGGGAATGCATTCCAAACTCCCATGGGACTCCAAGAAAATCCTCTCAGCCAGAGCATCTTTATTAATCTATTAAAATAGTTTTACACAGAAAGCCCAGCTGAATGCTATAGAAATATGTATTTGGTTTCCTACAGTTGGCTACTTGAACTTGTTCAGATTTGGAAAATAAGAACAAATCCTAGGAGACAACTAAAAGGGGAAAAGGAAGCAGTCAGAAAGAATGAATACATGCCATATGCCTCTTGCCTCCTCAGCCAAGTGGGGAGGGTTGCACCACTCCCCCTTTTAATTTTCAATGTACATATTTCAGCATCTGACTGCGTACTGGTAGGTGGGTTTATGCCTGAGACCGATTTCCCTCCACACAAAAGAGCTAACTTAAATGAGACAAACCCTGATGGCTGGAGGGGGAAATGGTAAAAACAGATAGTTGTGAATCTTCTACAAACCCCAATTTTTTAAATTATATTAGCCTGAATACAACAGACTTTTGATGGGCAAACTGTCCCAGTTTCCTCCACTCCCACTCCACCGACTCTATCACTACATGCCTGTAACTTCAGCCATACATCTTCTATAGCTCCACATCAATGTGTGTGGAAGCGCATCCCTCCGGCTGGGCCTGTAACACCACATGGTGCAGGATGTGACACACCAAGAGCAGCTGCTGTAGGAGCCCACCATGTTCTGGCTAGTTTCTGGACTTCTTGCCACATGTGCAAGGCATTACTCAACAGCATCCAACCTGCCCATTCACTTGACAGCAATCTGAAAAGTAATTTCCAGCCCCGTGTCTAGCTCTCCTCAATAAGCAGAGCCATCTTCTCCAGTGCAAGACTTACTGCCCTGCTCTGAATTCATAGCCTGGGGAGACTCAGCCATCACACTGCACTGTAATAAGAGGCTCATGTGGGGACTGGCCACCCACCCTGTGCTGAGGCTGCAGCTGTAGCCTACGCTACAGGCAGATACCAGCGTGTCCACGATGCCAGCTGCGTATCAATGGGTACTGCCCTATGCTGCATTACCTCCTGGGGATGTGCTCTTACAGCATCGCAACAAGTTCCTGCCACTCAGCCTTTCTTCAGCCCGAGATGTTTTTCACTACAAACAAGTTACACCTAAATTTCTACTCATTCATTCTACATACTAGTTAATGAACACCAGATCATCTTGGGTGGGGGGTATGGAAGGATGACAGGGCTGGGGACTGATACAGGGAACTTACAATAAGGAACAGTAATTGCAGTTGAGGAAAAGCCAGTTTGCTTCTGGCTTTTTCCAACTAGGAGGTGGCAAGCACTATAGGATGCTCATTTTCTCTCATGGTCCTGTTTAAAGGAAAACAGGCATTTGAAAAGCAGAGGTGCAAGGTTACCCGAGAGCATTATGTGGTGCAAGGGTACCTGCAGAACCAGAAATACACACTGGTGGCAGCCCTTTGCCTCTGGCATAGCAGATCAAACTGTGTGAACCTGTGACCACAGCTTTGCTGGAGCACTAGCTAATCTCCATGTAACACAGTACAGCAAAACTGCCCTCACTGCTGAGTTCCTCCATGGGTTAAGTAGCGTTTGATTTTGGTGTTGAGAGCCAGCCTCCAGTGAGGCAGAATGCTGCTCTATCGAAGAGTTTGCCACAAAACTAAAGCAGTACTCTACCCAAAGCTCTGTTCGGTGCTGCTTCTGGTGTATGCAGCACAGAAGCTCAAATCCAGCTCCTATCCACGCAGGAGAGAAGAAAGAGAGGAGAAGCCTCTACGCACACCACAGGCACTTGATTCATTTCTCATTTGCTTTGTACCTTTTAGGCTCTAACTGGGGAACATATATACACAGCCAGATGAGGGTCAGCAGTGCTTTGTCTCCAGGTAAAAAAATCACCTTTCCAGACGCTGCTCTTCCTGCCTGTTTCCATCTATGGATCAAATACTCGTATTGACATAACAAAGATGAAAAATCAGTCACTGAAACACACTTCAGAGGCGGATGAATCACAACAGTTAGGGTGCCCTTATCATCAGAGCTTAGATGTAGTGTCAGAGATACCCCATGCCAGTCTTCCATGCACACTTTGTTAAGCCTGAAGAGATCCTTTCTAGGTTACTGGTTTGGCCTGGGTCCCTGTCCAAGACACACGTGGCAGTGCCTGTGCATACAGAAACATCCCTGCAATTTAGCACGCAGCACATATCAGCACCTTCAGCTGTGGTCTGGGTGCAACAGGCTTTCCTGTCCTAGCACCAGTGACTTCCTGCCTATACACAGCTCTCTGACCTACAGCTAGCACCCGCTGTACAAAGGGCCACTGGATTGAATCCCGTCCCAAGCAAACACCTGCAATCTGCATCTCAACAGAAAACTTCATAAGTCAGTACAGGCAATCACAAGGGCTTCTGGTTGGAAGTTCTTGCTGGGCTTTGACAAGCTTGTCAGGTCAATCCTACCACTCACCACAAACCGCAAACCTCACAACCGGGGGACCAGAAAGAACACCGAGTTCCCACCAGTACTGTAATTCCATCCAGCAGCTGTACGGTGCCTCCGTCACACATCTTACCAGTCCATAGCTGTCCAGAAAATGTCTTCAATTACTTCGTCTGACAAGTCCAGCCTGATTTGCAGTCATTGCAGAAATGCCTGAAGTGCACCCCAGGAAAGGAATTAAAGCTGTGCCCCCTGTAACCAAGAGACTCACAGATCTGCTACCTGTAACAGCCACTGCCAGCAGAACACAAAGCACAAGGTTCCTCAAGGAACCGACTTTCCCAAACTCTGCAGCTTCTCCAGAGCAGCCTCGCAAGTCATCACAGAAAGGTTTGCTCTATTTGGAAAGGTTTGCTGTATTTACACTTCACACTTCCACCTTGGCTAGCAGTGACAGGGTAAATATACCAACATTCAAAGCCCACCCACAAGGAAACCTCTCCATTTGCTCTGCCTTCCTCCTTTTGCCATATAACTGTACTTACCCAATCACGAATATTTCTAGTGGATTACACACTCCATCTGTTTTGATTCAACACACTGATCTTTGCTGACTTGAAGATAATTAAAGACCTCTCCCCCACTCTCCCTTTTTGTCTGCAGCATGTGTGCCAGCTGCTCGATGGAATCCAGATAATTGAACAGCATTCCCTAATCAGGACACTCAGGGAAAATCACTTCTGACTACCAGGGTTTATTGCTGACTAGACTTTATTAAGATCATTGCTAAGACAGACTGCCTTATGCTTGGAATACATTGAATTTGTTCCTCTATTAGTCAGCTTGGGGCTTTCTGAGCACTGAGAACAGTGTTTCTTCTGTGTGCAGATCTGGAATCAAGAACTCAGAAATAGACTTGATTATGGCACAGCAGGGTCCTCTTCTGCTCTTAGGCATCCCAGGAAACACATGATAAGCAATCAAGCCTTCTGCTTCTAACTAATGCTGTTAGTACACCAGAGCACAAGCACACCTGGAGAGGCAGGGCCCGCCTGACCACAGAGCTGTGCTGCAGAACAGCCATTTGCTGAGGAGCTGCTGAGCCTGTAGGTGTGTGGGAGGCACCCTAAGCACCCACTGGCAAGCACCCGCTGAAAGTACCACTTAGAAAGCTAAAAATCCTCACGAATGACCTTTTCCAACTCCTAGAGATGGGAGTGGAAAGACTAAGGCATACATGCACCTTTAAGAGAAGGCAGCTAGTAACTTGGCTGAACAGGAGGCAGAGGAGTGCACTGCATTACCAGTTCCAGAGCTGACTGGTCTCACTGCCTGCTCCTCAGAGGCTGTTGCACTTCCCATTATTCCCCCTCTACTAAGCACAGTCATCTCATGTACAGATCTTGGCTTCCTCTTAAATGATACTACAGGACAGAGAACCAGCTGCTTTGTTTTCCTAAAGTTAATTCCCAACACTAAAGCCATGCTTCCCCCCCACCTTTTCTGAGTAAAGTTTCTGACACACTCATTGCATCTGCTTTCTCCACTGAAAAAAACAGGTCTCAGATCTTAGACTCTTAAGTCTCCAACCTTTTCTCTACCTGTAGGTGTTTATTTACTACAATAGATACATGGTAAGGACTTGCAGAGCTCAAACTATTTCCTTCAGCCTTTGGACTGTTTTCTTTATAGGTTTGGGTTTGCCTGGTTGGGTGTTTTAAATTATTATTTTTTTAATAAAGAAAAGGAAATCTTGGCACCAAAACTGGATACATTATTCCAAGCATTCCAGAATCAATTCCATCAACACTGTATAAATAAAAAATGTTTGTATGCATTTGTGTTTCTGTACATCCACACTCACTCTACTATTGGCCTTGAACTCCATCAAGCACCAGAGGAGGCCTTCCACCCATCCCACTGAGAATTTCTGTTGAACTGCTTGTCCACTACAATCACCAAATCCCTTTTTTTAAACTCTGTAATACAGTCCTCTATTTGTTAGAAGTCCTTATGTTTCTTATCCCCAGATGTATAATTTCACATTTGCCTTACTGAAATACTTCTGTTGTTCTCCTCCAGAAAGAGGCCCCAAGAAATCTGCATTGCTGTGTATGATTCAGTGCTGCTGAACAGCTGTCACCACAATTGCTTCCAGACCTTTACAAAAGCACTGAACAGCACAAATCACTGCAGAGGAGAAGAATCTCAAACACCTATTTGATAGGGATTCCCACTAATTATTACTACTAAAACTTTACTAACTGGTTCTTAATCCTTTTAACACATGCTCTAAGCATGATATATTTTAATACTATTTCAAAGCAACAAGGTAGGCTTCTGTGAAGCATTTATGTGGATAGTCGGTGTTGCTATTAAACCCAAACCTTTAATTCCTCAAAGTCACACTTGTTTGACAAGAATTATGTCCCATAAAACCCTCTCAAGAGTCATTTCAGCTCTCAAAGCATCACTGAAGTCCCAGGAGCTTCCCCTCTTGTTTTCTTTCAGACAGATGCCTGGACAAGTAACTCTTTGCTTTCTCCAAAAACACATTTCTGGAAAATGTGCTTTATCTTCCACAGTTTATTGAAAACTAACATTACTGGGTCAGTGATTTCCCCAGTCACTTCTTCAGACTCCTCCTAAACACCAGTTATTGAGTTATCCCTTCAGAAAAAAATCTTACAATATCAGTTGCTTAATATGTATTGCTCCAGACTGATTAAGATACTATCAACAAACAAGTGCACCATTCTGATTCTTTCTACATACAGCACACGCTTACCTAGTAAGTAGCCTGCTTTTTATTAAGCAATTTTGCCATGTTCACCCAGGAACAAAGCTAAATGAGTTAAGAACGTTTTTCCTCATGTTCTACTTCACGTCCTTAAGTTGAACTGTATTTAAGATGCATTCAAGACAGTGTTTCTCTCTCCTGGGTTAAATAAGGCCTTATCTGTTGC
This sequence comes from Actenoides lindsayi, assembly GCA_025331215.1. NCBI lineage: Eukaryota > Metazoa > Chordata > Aves > Coraciiformes > Alcedinidae > Actenoides > Actenoides lindsayi. The sequence continues at coordinate 38,691 of WTSP01023883.1, forward strand.
TGTACCAGCAGCTGCCGAGGCCAGTTAGCAAACCCACTGATCGACTTACGCTCCTACCCCAGGGATGTGTCTCTAGCTGTGAATGCAGGCACATGGGCAGGCTCATAGGGGAAACGCGTGGCTGCTGATCTGTCCAGATCTCTGTAAGAACACACTGGTTTGTTTTCACAAGCTATCCAACTGGCACCTTTCAAAAAAACCTCAAAAATCAGTAAGAGACTGGATGCTTTTGCCTTCTGGGATGTTTTGTTTGTCCCAACAACATTGTTGACTGCTGGCTTGAGAGGTACCACCTGAGTCACCAAAGCCGGTACCTTGATTCCACAGCCACTACTGCGTAATCTCATTCCCAAATCTAGACAGAGTGCTTTAAATTATTGGGGTTTCTTACTCCCCCATCCTACTGCTGGGAAGCTGTTCAAACCTCACCACACTGACAGTAAGGAAATCATCTTCCAGTTGCCCACCTAAACTTACACATGGCAATTTCACACTCATTTTTCCCCTCACACCAACATTTGCTTTTAACCTCTACATCTTCCCCCCCCCATCACCCCCCCCCCCTTCACATACAGCACCTTCATCCTTTCCCACTGAAGAAACAAGCCACATTCTTTTAAGGAGAAAAATAAATAAGTAAATATAAAGGCAAGCTACTCTTCGGGAGGTGACCTGCTGGCAGGTGACACAATTTTGTGCTGGAAACTGGTTACTCAGAGTCACACCAGTGGACTCCCTGAGGGAGTTTTTCAGCACGTGGTGCTTTTATTAAGGCCAGGGAAGGAAAGTGCTGTGCACACGCTGCACAATGAGCTTCTCAGCAGATGTTCTGCCCTGCAGATGGAGCAGCAGCACTGCTGAGAACCTCCACAAGCGCCTGCTGGCTCCTGCCCTGCAACTCCTACCTACTTTTCACTGGAGAAATACTTGTCTCATGTGATCTACTGTGGCATTCCATTAAAAAAAAAAAAAAAACGAAAAATATTTTCAAAACCCCAACCAAACAAAAAAGATCTACCAAAACGTCACAGCCCAAAGACAGAAAACTGGAGCTTGGCAAGCTCTATGCAAACCAGCCCCGGGTAGGACGAACACGTCCTGATGCCCCACAGCTGCACGCTGGCTGTCTCGTGTGCACGTCAAGACGTGCAGTGAGCACCATCCCTGTGAAGCACTGATACATTAGCTAGACTTGCTGCTATTAAGTTATAAAGGGTTTCAGTGAAGTTCAAATATAGTTACCTTGAAAAGGTCTAAGTGCTTCCAGGAAAAGGAGCAGCCAAAGAGATTCACTTCTGGATCTATTGTGGGTGTTTTGTTTGTTTGGCTGGTTTGTTGGTTGTTTTTTTTCCCTACTATTTATTAATAATAAAATCCCATGGAACTGGTTTTATTTAACTTACTATCAACCTTCTTGTGCAAATCATAAGCCAATTTATTAATCCAAATGAAGACTGTCATCCCCTTTTTGCACTAAAATTAGGACATCTCTTTTACCAAAAGGGATTGGTTCTAGGAGAAATGGGCTGGAAACACAGACATCTTTACATTACATTGAACCAGGCTTCTTTTGTCCCCCATCTTGTATCTGATCATGACTATCACAAGCTTTCTGGTGAGAGTGGACAAAAAAATCTCATAGAAAGTAATTTAGAAACCCCATAACAGTTAAGAATCATCTGCCTACCTCCCACTATGGCAGAAAGGACTGGAATGTAAGGGCACAAATCAAGTACTTCTTACAGGAAGATCGTATTATTGAGAGAAACTCCTGTCTCACATCCCACTCAGAGAAAGACATTTGCCTGGGTAACAGTCAAACCTAAAGGCTCACGTAAGACTCTAAATCAAATATATATAATCAAGATTTTTATTCTGTTCACTGATGTAACTGGTAAAATTTCTTTTTGAAAGGTGAGCACTGGAAATACAATGCATGTTGTGAATGCCCCTGTTTTGTTTGTAAATTAAAGAACCCAGTGACTGAGCTCTGTCATAAAAGTACATGCACATACATCTGAGTGGCACAGCAGAACTGAAGCTATGCTCTGTCTATGCTTTGAAACAGATCTTTTGTCTGAGCTTGCAAGGGCCTTTCTGCTTCTTTTGGACAAACCCACTGGGGAATAAGATGCAACCCTTCTCTTCCTCATCGTCAAAGCCCTGCCTTGCCTGTTTTCCCTCTGCCAGACAACTGATGCATGAGAAACCTTGTGCTATCTCATATCCGTGGAATAATAAATGTACCTGATCACTTTGTGTTGCTGATCAAAGCAATAACTGTATTCTAAAAGCAGAAATGGAATCTGAAGACAGTGTCAGCTCCATCAAGTATAAGCTGAGTATTTTAACACCTGGAAGCTGATTTTAAAAGCTCTTCAGCAAAGCCCACTATTTTAGGGATGAATGTGTCAAGGGACGAGAAATTAGAAAGCTCTCACTATAGGGACTCAACTTTGCAACCACCTAAAAGCTGTCCGACTTGTTCACTCATTCATTCATTTACTTAAGGCTATAAAGCTTAATGCCTGTGTAGCAGAGAACAAGGGAGAAGCTGCTCTTACAAGTCAGTAGCTGCTCAGTGCGTTAACCACAGCACTGACCAGCACCCATGGAAAAGAGGTGCTCTGAGAAATTCATCTGCTGCCAGCAAACAGCATAGAAGTTGAGGAAAAAAATAAGCGATTGCTGTAGATACTTATCAGTATCCTGAACTATCACTAACTCATCTGAAAATCCCTGAAATAGGCACAGCTTTTGTTTGTTATTCCTTTCCTATCCCAAGTCACGCTGGGAAGTCTCCCTCTCCATGTACTAGCCATGCTGTAGGCCAGACTCATCAGCTTCTGGTATTTAAACAAAACTGATAGGACAGAGAAGAGGTCATTTCTTGGCAGGGAAAAAAATTTCAGCCCTTTAACATTAAAAGATGTCCCTCAGATGGAAAACTCTACCAAAATAACTCATTAAACCTTACATCTGTTTTGCTAAATTTGGCAAACGGTAACACGGAGAGCTCAGCCAGTGCAGATCTACACGCAGACACGTCCCAGTTCCCTGCAGCCAGGACAGCGATGAGAACAGCTACAGAAAATGGAGTCCACCAAAGCTAGAGGGAATCCACACACCCTGCTAACATGTCAGATGTCCAGGCTCTGGCTCTCCAGCATGCTGTTTTCACACATCCAGAGGAGCAACATGCGCACCTTCCCCTACCTGTTCTCAGCACAGAACTAACAAACCCAATCTCTGCACAATTCCCACCTTCATCCAGCCCTACCCTGGGGAAGGAAGGAAGGAAGGAAGGAAGGAATAATGCCAAGAAGGCAGACATGGTTCTAGACAAGCTGTCCCTCTGGGCTTTCAGAGGAAGGGTCTCTAAACAGAGCCCTGTAATCAGTAGAGGGAGTGAAGGAAGAGGCACACAGTACACTTACCCCTCTAAAGCACCCAACCCCAGAGGATGCAGGAGGATGCAGGACTGGGAGACAACAGACAGCTGCAGGGACCGGAGAGGAGAGCTGAACACAGCACTGCAGCTGATTCAACTGAACTCTGAAACTGTGGCTGTGCATCTACAGGCCCTCGGGGATAGGAAAGGGGAAGGGCACCTTCAGAAAAATTGTACACAGGACTGGTAATTAATGTAGTAATTATGAGCACACTTTTTTTTTTCTTAAAAGATGACAGAATTTTCCACAAAAATTAAAGACCAAGAAACAGCCACTACCCTATGGCAGTCACAGAAAGCCAGGCCCTAAAAATAAATGCTTTTCTTCCTTTTTATTTCCTTTTATTTTATTACTTTCCTCATATTTAATCATGATACAGAGATGAATCTGAGCTACAGCCTTTTCCTGTAATCCCAGCATGACCACTGGATTCAATCTCAGATCCAAACTCCTTTCTGCTTGGATCTACAGCTCCCCGAGATTGGGTGGGAGGGGATAAGGAGTCATATGTCCACAACACAGCAGGAACCTACAACTTGAAATGTCCTTCCAAGACACCGTTTGCTCTACCCACCTGAACATACCCAGGTGTGCCTGTGAAGAAGAGGAGAGTGGTTTCACAAATTGTCTCCTATGTGTTCTCCAGCAAGAGTTCAGAGATGTCACATTCACTCCAAAATGAGTGCTCTGCATGGTCTTAGTTTATGTCACAGGAGAACTACAAGTAAATAATTAAAGTCTTACTGAAGTCACTAGCCCAGGCTGCTCTGATAAAAGGAATCCAAAGCAGAACCAGTAGGGAAAGGAAAGAATTAATTCATCATCATCTAATTTGAAAACAACACACAACCTTCTCTAACTAACCTAGTGGCAGGAGGCAAAGTGATCAAATAAAAACAAGCAGTACTGAATAGTAAAGATACAAAGCAACGCAAAGAAAACAGCACTGTCATTTAAATGATAGACTAATGACCTGAAAGCAGATACATAATTTATTTCAACTTTTTAATGCCCTTTTTGATTCCCCTTTGGCTCTGATTTGCTGTCACTGACAAGTTACAAGGTTCTTAATCACGTCTTGCAATGAATAATATATCCACAGTCACACCAACTGAATTTTGTTTGTCTGTATGGCCCAGTGAGTATTTAGATATTTATTATACTTGGGGCTTTTTCTGAATGGTAGCTAAGACCAATATTCATAGACTAGTTCAAACCTGTAAAACAATGCAAATATTTTGAAGTAATTTCTGGAGAAATAGCCAAGGTGGAATTGTAGTCCGTTGTCAACTTCAGTCCAGACACCAGGGCTTTGGTTAGGAAGTTCCATACAGAATAGCTCCTCTCTCGTTTCAGTCTTCTGAAGCCACAACTTTTGATAACATTTTTAACTGTCTGAATTTATTACAGAAAATGAACACCCATACAGACCATCGATCCACCAACTCCCATCTTCTCCTGCATTTGAAATGAAATTTCATGACAGGGGAAGAACTCAGAAATGCAAGAAGTGCCTTTCATTTAAAGGCTCGTTCTACACAATACCAACTAGCTTCACTGTGAAGGTTGGGGGTAAAAGAACCCCAAAAACACGCTAGTGACTCTTAACAGCACACAGTTAACTCCTGAGCAGCTCAGGAATCCTAAGCATTTCTATAGGAGAAGATAAAATCCAACATAGAGAATACCATATTCATTTATACAAAATTAATATGTGACCATACTTATATGTCCAGAGACTAAATAGTATACAATAAGAACACAAAACAGACACTCTAGCTTTAGAAGGTGAATTCAGACTAAAAAAAAAAAAAAAAACTACCAAAAAAATGGCACTGTACCAATGCTTTTTATTAGTAGCAGCACAGTTGTAAATCAATCTTTTCTGAACTTCTCATTGTGAGTGAACTGCAGGATGGAGTAACACAGGTACAGTCTGACCTGCACATCTAGTTCTAGTGTAGTCCCAGAGAGGGCTGGTCCCTGCTTCCTTCCTTTCACCCACAGAATTAACTATACACCTTGAAAGCAAATCGATTCAGCAACCTGATGTGATGAGAACAGATGTTTGGAGGTTTTTTGGTGGGGTTGTTTTTTGTCAGGCCAACTTTCCAAACAGGCTGATTCTGAGGCCACATCATCATTACACACAACAGAAAGAAAACCAGTGAGAGCACACAAAATAAAAAAAAAACAAATGACCAAAACTCTATAGAAGAGCAGAGGGGGGGCAGTGGGATGGGACTAAGCTTATTTTGCTCAGCTGCTGAAAATGACATAAAATTAGATGCAATGTAGAAGCAAACCTTAAAAGTAAAAGCAAGGAATTAAATAAAGCAAGCCTGTAGTTGTTATGAAGAATACAAATGAACTTCTTGATGACCGAGCCAAGTGACTGCATTAACAACTGTTAGCTCTGTTAAAACTGTAAATAAGCAGTGTAGAAAAACTCCCTATGTATTTCTCTAGTCCCATGTTACATATTCACATTCTATGTATTTACTGAGCAGTGCCCACCTATTAAACATGTCTGAATATAGTACAGCAAAGTATGATGGCACTCTAGAACTGCTGTGAAATACAGAGAGAAAGACTCCTAAGCTAATTGTCATTGAACTGTGAGTTAATTAATAAGGAGAGGAGCAAATGATTAAGAACAAGACTACCAATAAATTTCAAACTTAACAATTATGACATAGCTGCATGAGCGTGGAGAAACAAGACTTATTTGGACAGCTAAAAAGCAAAGGAAAGTAACTTAACAGAGGTTCAGGGCCCTGTCACTGCTTTAAGGTCAACAGAGAAACAATTTGTGACTGAGCTAAATGCTGCTTACCTGCAAGGAGAAGTGTGCTACATCAATAGGCATCAGCTTCCAACCATCTTCTGTGACCAGATCCAGAAGAGGTGTCTGTTTCTCTGTTATCACAGAGCCTGTAATGTAAAACAGAGCTCAGTCTAATCAGTAGTTTCAAGGTAATAACTTCACACCACACAACTGAAGCAAAACTTCCCAGATCATCAGGTGAAAAAATGGGTTTTGTCCTAAATTAGCTTCTGTTCCCCTAGTGAAGATACCAGCAGGGTCCACGTCATCGGGTTTTATTGGAGGCCTGTCTAGAGCAGAGGCCATGCACAGGAAAGGATTTCACCATGGAGGTCAACACTCACACTGACCACTGACTACCAATTTTCACTTTCAGTCACCAGTGTTCTGCAAGATACTAAACTACGCCTCTGTGCATGACAGCCTGTGCCTGTATGTTCTTAATACATGACATACACATGGTCTGTGCACAATAAATGGGGCGTGTGTTCAGCGCTAACGCCGCAAATAAAGACTCCACGTTCCCTCTGGCAGTGTGGATCTCACACTGCAGGCACAGGGACACCTTGCTAACAGCTGTGCTACCGGAATGCATTGCCAGCCTGTGTTTGGTTTTTCTGCAGTTCAACCAACATAAAGATGCTCACATAAAACACTTCAGGCAAAGCCTGCCTGATTAGGAGGTTTGAATCACTCCCTTAGGGTAGGGGCAGGTTAGGAAACTCCGTGCAAACCACTCTAACCTGCAGTGATACCAACTCCTGCAACCCCTCCCTTGGCAAACAGCACGGGATAGAAGTCTGGGCTGATCTGAAAACGGTTAAGCTGGCCACAGCCTTCAATAAAATCATGACATCTCTGTGATCTCTACAGCTCTCTGGAGATTTTTTAAAACATTACATTTATTTAAATCTAAACAAGTCACATTTAAACTGACCATGGATGGAGCTGTCACTTTTAACAGGTAATAAGCTTCTGGAATAAAAAGCTGCAAATTACAGAAAGTTCAGTCCTGCCCAGAACTGCACACTGCAGGACAGTCATGGTAAAACCCTTCAGCATGAACCATCACAGGGACAGCCACACTGCAATCTGAAATACCTACCCTAGTTACCCTGGCCTGGCAGCCTGTGGTACAAGCAGAATGCACAGACTCAGGTTCAGCAAGCTAACCTAAAGCATTCTGCAGAGTGGGACACCACTATCTTGGAAAATAAGAATTATTAACCTGCAAAATTAAAAATTGAATACTACTGCTCTAGACCATTTCCATACCAAAGGTAGCAGCCAAGTTGTGGCTCTGCTTACATTCATATCCAAAACCAGTAGGGAATATACAGAAAAAGAAGATGCACAGTGAATTCCCTGAACTCTGGCTGCAGTTCTAGCTTGTCTCTGTAACACTGCCGAGCATTACCTCTTAAAATCTAGTGCAGCAATTTCAAAGCCCCACGTTTGGTCAGACTCCTGCAGACATCAACAACAGGGAGGGAAGTCAGGGCATTTTGGGCATCAGAGAAAACCCTGGCTTAAGCTAAAAGAAATAGTTTGCTGATTCCAGCCTCTTCCCACCCACCAAAGATGGGATCTTTGGGGCCTCTCACCCCCTTTCTTGCATATACTATAATCTCAACAGCACAGCATAGGGTTTGGCTCCAGGGGCAGAAAAGGTGATTGTAAGAGCCAAGCTTTCAGGCATAGCCTGAAATATGAAATGTCCAGGAGATCCACTCCCCCTGCCTCAAGTGATGCTCTGACAGCTGCTCTTACCAGCCCAAGAAGGCATGTTCTGTTCTATCCCAGAGGTATGGAGAGGCAGGTTTTGCACAGAGTGAAATAATTTCTGACAAATTAAATAGCTTTTGGAACAAAACCTTAGTTTCCAAGAAATGCAAACACTTAGTCTCAAAAGTATTTAGGAGAGCAGAACCCAAAATTAAATGACTGGGAGAGAAGAGCTTCATAAAACCTGGTCCATTAAGACCTGATACAACGCTCACTCGGTGTCCAGAGACAATAACTCTTCCAGCAGAGCTATAGAGCAAACCACCCAATTCTGCACAATACTGTGCACAGCATCTAAGGTCCTTTTATGTAACTTACTCAAGGCTGAACTGTATCTTTCTATGCAGAGCATGAAATCCAAAGGGTTTACTTAGACTTTATGTCAGGTACTTCACTCTATACATATCAGACTACATTGACAAAGTTCTTCAGAAACTCTTGAAACAGAGATGGCTTTAGGATCTGATTTTCAGTACTGGATTTGCACTTTGATCCCTTACTGATGGGACAGGTTCACATGGCTCTGTGCACTTGAGTGAGAGCAGCATCAAAGTTGCTCAGCAGCTTACGGATGGGCAGACAGGCTTCCAGAGAGGTTAGTTAGTCAACCTACTTTTAAATACTGTTTTCCTTCTTTCCCCTCTCTCCTTTTTCAGAGCAGAGTTGTTTTTCTCCCTCTCAGAGTGAAGGGCAGGGAGTCAGTCATGCATGCACACATCTAGCAGCTAACTGTGCGTGATTCCCTCTGGCAGCACTGTCAGGACCTTGGTGTTTTTATGTACAAGATGTCACTCTGGGAAATGTTCTTACACCAGTACCAAGCCCCTTCAAAATTCAAATCCAAGAAATATCCATTACAAATCAAAAGCCCTTCCTTTTCTTCTCTTTTCAATGATCATTCCTGGCTGGATTGTTGGGGGTTTTTTTTGAGAGAAGGCCAAGATGAGAGTTGGCCCTGGTCTTCCACAAGATCACATGCAGATTTCCTGAAGATTTCTGAAAAAAACTGCAGCAAAGTGCATCACCTCTCCCTGGCCTCAGAAAGCACACAGCTTCACACAACACCCTCTACAGCTGCACCAGAGCAGCTAACTCCTCCTTAGCATTATTGTGGGAAATTCCCCAATCTGAAAAGGAGATTACTCCTTGGAGGTCCAACAGATCACTTCTGCAGATCACTTCATCTCAGCAGCACACTTCTAAACAGGGAAATATGAGTAATTTCTCAGCTCTTTCCAAGCATACCTACTATCTCCCCAGTTGGGCAAAATGCTTTGAGGACTGAAAACACAAGCCTCTGTGTTTTCAAGTCTAGCAAAAACTACAGGTACTGAGACTTCCTCAGGGCTCCCAGGGAGAAGCTCTGAATTACTGTTTATCTTTGTCAGCTTTCAGCAGAAACAGTCTTGCTTGAAGCAAGTGGAAATGCTCTCAAGTATATTCCAGAGTCCCACAAAACATGTAAGTGCATGAGCACTTGCTCTTGTCACCACGTTACTGATGAAATACAAACATGGCAGGTATAGCTCAGAGCAGTGCCAAAGGGAGAGGCAATCAGACCAGACAGTTTCTGCTGCCAAGAGGGTATGGAAGGAGTAGTCCCTATTGAACTGTCACCTTTGAGAGCGGTACTGCCTAATCCTTATTTAAACCCTGGCTCCCCTCCTCTCCCACAGGATGCAGGCTCACTTTACCTTGCAGAAAATTCACTTGTTCCCTTGAGTTTTGTATGGGCTTTGTCCAGGAGAGTCAATCTGGACAGGTAATTCCTTCAATACTGCATGCTGTGCCAAGTCTAATATAGTAAAGCATCAGGTAATTAAAAGGAGCAGATAATTTTGTCTGAAAAACAATGAAACCTGAGCTTCGAAAGGAAAAAGGAAGGATTAATTTCCAAGAAGCTCTGCTGTGATAAGAAACTGAAGCAGGCACCTTGCAATAGGATAATGTGCTACTGAATACAGCAGTTCCTGTGCATGGAGTGCTGACAGCTGCAGAGCTCTGCCCGCCTCACAGAGCACGGGCGTGTAACAGTACAGATTTACATCCTCTCTATCACTTCTTCAGTTGCCATTCAAAAGCTACACAGCTCTTGCTCCCCATACCTTTTATCAGCTACCGCAAATGAACAAGACTACTGAAAATAGCCCACGTCTGCACACAGACTTCAATTCTTGAAAAAAAAAGTGGAAGCAATCTATTTCTCTGCAGCTTCGTAACTAAAACTCGTATGGCCGGGGCCATCAGAACTTCCCAGCCCGATGCTACAGCCTCTGCTCCCCAGGCTCTCCCACACCCACGCTGCCCTCCCCTATCCGCAGGGACTGCTGCTGCCCACAGCTTCCTCAAGCTCTGACCAGACCACTTCTCAATCATTTTCTTCTCCGCACTGTACCATGTTCAAACTTCCTGCTCTAAATCCCAGGACCACGCACAATTTTACTTCCCTCAGACAGTTCTCTGTCACATGCCACCTTCTGTACACCTTCTCAAAAGTCACTCAGGCCGCCTCCTGTCTTGCACAAAATCAATTCAGAAGAACATTTTAAGAGCTGGTTCATAACAAGTTTCTTTTAAGTGCTGACTAAAATCAAAGCATAATGCATAAATTACAAAGCAGACAGGTGGATTTGGGGTAACTGTTTAACTGTGCTATCTCCAGTACTTTCAATCCCAGGATTTTAAAATTATGTAAAAAAAAAATTAAAAAATGAAATCCCCACATTCTTCATCACTCTTCTAAGTTTCGCATCCTCAGGGTGTAAAGTATTCTCTGCAACCCAAGGATCTAAAAACTCTGTTCTGCTTTAGGTAAATTATTTCAACTTCCTTTTCTATCATATGTTGTCACACACTTAAGGAGAAGAAAAAACAACCAACCATAACAAACAAAAGACAAAGTCTCCTGCTACATTGGTTCCCCCCTATAGCTCATTAAGTTTTTACATCGTCACGTGTGCTCATCGCTCAAACCTGGCTTGCTACAGCACTGTTAAGAGATCTGGAGATGCGAACCGAGAAACTCCTCTGGGTGTTATAGCAGGTCAGTATTTTTCAACAGCGTGCAGGACAGAGGTGGGGTGAGCATCTGCAAACTTGAAATGAAGTTTTCTCTGTAGAAAGCAGCTACTACAAGTTCATTTCCAGCTCCTTGAGATATCCCACATTTTAAGAAAAGACTCCATTAAAATCATGAAAATTGCCCTCCAATGCTACCAGAGCAAACTGTGGATGTCTCCATGGACAGAAGCCCTGGATCCAATGCATCAGCTAGTAATGGGGATGGCTTCTGATACCTCAGTCCAGCTCTCCCACTAACATGCAAAAAGAACCTTGTCCATCCTCCCACAGATCTTCCTGTGACCTAACAGCGCAGCCAGAGCGTGGGACCTGGCCGCCTCAGTGTGCATGTATGTACTCAGAGCTATGTACTCAGAGCTTATTCATGGCATGGAAGGGCTTTCCCAAGTGGAAGACCTCAAATATTAGCGAGGCAGCAATGTGGCTGGAGAAGAGACACCCTACATCACCTCCAGCAAGCAGCAATGCGGGCAGGAGACAGTGGCTCCAAGAGGGACAGAGTGCTAGGGTTCTTCACGGAATAGCCAGGTTCCCTCTCCTCACAGGGAAGGACACATCAGAATGCGTGGTCCGAGCCCCCCCACAGCTCCTGCGCTGCAGCACCACTCAGAGAGCAGCAATTAGTGGCATTAAATTAGCATCTGCTTTTACGCCAGTAACTGGTATTCAGTCAGGCTCGAATATCCCCTATCTAGAGTGCAAACCAGAACTCATCATTTTCTGTGTATAACTGCCTATGAAACTCCAACCTGTAGCTTCAACTCTACCTTTGTCAAATAGAGTATAACCTCCAAAAGTTTTTACTCAAAGAAACTAATAGTTTGTACACTTATAGAAACCTTATTTCATAAGATGAGAAAGTTTTTGGGGAGGAGAAAGAACAGTCCATCTGGAGATAATGATAAATCTGACAAAAGACTGAAATTGTAGGATCAAAGACAGAACTTCATTATATTAGGAAAAATGACTAATTAACTTGTGAGAAAAATCTTGTGATTCATGCACCCTAATGGAGTTTGAGAGTTCTGTCTTCCCCATCACTGTCATCTAATCATTGTCCCCTCAAAAATAATGGCTCATTCCCTGCTCTGCAGCCCAGGAAAGCACGACAGAGTAATTGGGTGCTTCAACAGGGTGACAATAATTGTAAGGAGGAATTCTGTATTTTTACATGCTGCAATAGGCCATCTTTAAAAACAGTTAAGGCCATTTTTTTGAAGTTAGTAACATTCTCTTTTGGAGGGACTAAATGTAGCTCTGACAAGAGCCAGCTTTTATTTATTCTTAATGAGACAAGCTTGCAGGTCTCACCCTGTTAACAGCGAGAAACTCCTAATCTTACCTTACTGCTAATGCAAAGATTACTGATTATGCCATAGCCCAGGGTGAGGCAAAACCAATTCTCCTTTCTCAGGATTTAAGCTACAGCATCCCCAGACAGGGTCTCATTGTGTTCTGTGTTTTTATGGCACGGTGAGGGCAAACCTGATAAACCCGCATACAAATGCTACAGCATTTCAAAATAATATGTGAAAACCTGTAGTATTTATTATGTATCAAAAAAACAAGACAAGATGGGTCTTTTAATTGTTTTTGTTTGTGTGTTTTGTTATTTAAGACAGAAGCTCTGCAGAGAAGGGAAACAAGTGAGTTCTTAAACAGATGAGAAAAACATCCCTCCTAAATCAGTATTTTAAGCAAGTTTCTCTGCAATTCTTTATTACCACATACCACCATTTAACAACATGAAAGACCTTAAGACATACAATAAGAAGAATAATTTGGTTTATGCTCAATATTTAAATGGAAGCTACCTGACAGGGGTGATGAGTTCGACATGCCTGCAGTTATCAAGATGGCAGGGAGATGCAGAATAACGGTGTGAAGAGGTGGGAAAGTTATTTTATCCATTTATTTTATTCCATGTATTTGATTTGATTCCATTTATTTTATCACAGGCATCATCTCTGCCTGCAGCCTGTGTGTCAGCCTGCTTTGGCATACTTCCAATTAACCGTAGACAGACTCTTCTCTGTATTACCTATTTTATAAACAGCACTGCAGAGCATCTAGAGCACAGCAACTATGGACATCTCTTGGCTTCTGCTCCTCTCCACTATTCCACCCTGAAAGCTGCATTGTGTTACTTTCATGTAATCCACATAAGAAAGCAAAGTATTAGCATGTAAGAAACGGTCCTTTTTAACAGTGGCGGGATAGCGCGCTCTTCTCTTTTCCATCACCCCTCTTGTTCAAAGTGAAGGAAAAGCAATGGACATTTGCACTTTCGTGGCAGCAGCAAGGAAAACCCCATGCTTGGCCCGGCCTCACTCTCCAGAGGGTGGTAGCTATTTTTTGGATATTTTTCAGGTCACTGAAGAATCGATACAATCCTCTTTAATGGTATGGGGAAAAGGAAGGTCAATGATCTTGCTACAGTTATTAAAGCTACGGCATAATAGCCCCATTTGCAAGATGCTTTAAGTCACGTTGCACCACGGAGCCTTCTTCACTGGCTATGATGCAGGGAGTGTCACGTAAACGGTCTGACAGCAGGGTGAGGAAGTGGCAGCACACCACACTGGGTTTCAGCGATGTTGACTTTTCTGCCAGTACAAAAGAGTGGGAGATCTTTCAGTTCCATCCTACCCTTAACAAGGATGACATGGTTTAGTGACCACCAGCTTGTCTGTCTTTCTCCCCTTACGCTCATTCTCTGGCTTTCCAAAAGTTTCAGCATTATTTCAGTTACAGAAACTTCTGCTTTAATTATTGAAGCCAGTATATGACTGAATATATGGAAGTGCAGAAAGCATCAGACACCTTACAGGCAAAACTACCAGTTCTTCCTGTAAGGCATCTATGCTTTATAAAGAACAAATCAAGTATCGGTATGAGAAGGGCTGAGGGGAAAACACTATGAAAAACTTGAAAACAAGACTCTAGAGAGGAAGAAACACACCTAACCACTTTTAACACACCAAAGGCAGCTCTGGGCTCCCTAAGAAGCGAATGATAGAGGCAAGGACTGCTATTAGGAAGGTATCGCTCCCCACCATCTTCCCATCTTCCCCATCTAAGAAGACGACCAAAGGAGGTATCTGCTGCCTTGTGTCCTCTCACTGCCAATTACTGTGGGTTTTAGCTAACCCACACCTGCAGGCTACCTTTACAAAGAGCGAGGAAGAAAGACAAGGCAATTTGTTCTCACTAAGAAGCCACAGGAGGGTGGAGGGAACATAACCAACAACCCACAAACAAAAAAGTAAGGCAGCTAATGAGATTTACAAACAGAGAGAAAACAAAAAGGTGAAACATACTGATGTGGTTTGCAATTCTAGTCCTGCAACAGATGTTACAGGCATTGTGAATTATAAACACTTCTCCTTAATAGAGTTCTTTTCCTTTGTCAAGATAACTAAAAAGATACACAAAATGAAGAATGGTCCTAGAGGAGAAAGACTCTTAACAAGCAACTGCTAATAAATGGCAGATTGCTTGATGAGCAGACAGTAAAGGCTGCTACGTTGGCATGCAAGCAGAAAGCTTTATTTATTGCTGTAATTGTTTCTTCCAACACACTGTCCCTGCAGATATATGGCTTTATTTTCTTGTGAAAGTCCTTAAATGTACATATAAAAAGTCAAAGCTTATGGTCTCAAAGAACTAGAAGCATTTCATAACTTTCAGCATTGCTTAGAAATAACAGTAAAATCAAGTCCGAGCAAAAGCTTCCTGCACAGGTCTTGTACGCACCTAGAACTAACTATTGATTTACAGACATTACTTACTCTTACAACAATGGAGAAGTGAGGGAGTACAAAATAAAGCGCAAGATTCCAGAAAAATAAAGTACTTCTATGGAAGGCAGAATCCTCTCCAGACTTATTAGAGAATCCCATGAACAACATCTGCACAACTCAGCTGCCAGGCCAACAGCCATCACCATACTGCAAACAACCCATGCCACAACTGCTCAGTCTGGCCAGCGTTTAGGAGCCTCCTCCATTTCTGCCCAGCAAGGCCTGCCCCTGTGTTAGCCTGCTATCTTGGCAGAGCTACTCCTGGCTTTGCTCCTGCACCGGAGAAGGCAGCTGTGCTAGAGCCTCTTGCCTCACTAGCTGTGGCACGCATAGCAACGGCACAGCGTGTGGCACTCACCTCACAGACAGACAGGCAGATGGACAGCTAAAATGACCTCCAAGTTATTAAGACATTGCAAAGAAGAAACAAAAAGCCTGACAATTTGCCCAGATAGAGTGTTCAATCCAAAAAGTTACAGACTTCTTTCTCCAAGGGTGACCACGAAGAACGAGAGACAAGGCCATGCCCACCAGGGCCAGGTCTTCAGCCAGCACTCTGGCTCCCAATTTACACATTTTCCTTTGACAAACTTGGGAAGTGCAGGAGAAAATAATTTGCCTCACAACAGTATTCAAAAATAAATGCATAAAAACCTATGCAAAGCAGTTGTGATAGAGTCCCATGACAACATCAGCTAGGTTCCTATCAAGAGATTTCCCCTCAAACAGGACCCTTGCCTTCACTCCCACACTTCAGCTGCTTCAGAAAGCTGGATTTCCCTCAAAGCAGATAACCACGTACTCCTGAATTCTTTGCAGTTACTCCCCACTTGATCCTGACCAAACGCCAATAAACTTTAACAGATCTCTCAGTGCAGAAGGTCATACATCTCTCCCGGTGGCACTGTTCTCCAAGACCCAAGTTCTCCAGTCTGGGAGCACAGCCTCCATGAACTACCCCAGAACCCAGTACTAAGCAACATAGCTTCAGTGTTTCCCGTAACATAAAAGGTCTGATCATGCATTAACCTGGTAAAATTTAAGAGCCTACAAGAAGTTGTGTCTAGTTGGCATCAGTTCATAATTTCTCATTTAGCATCAAAATATTTGAGCTTAAGGAAACAAAAGAACACATGACCAGTAGCAACATGTACTGATGGGGCTGCTGCAGTATGCAAAACATCTGAGCCCTCACTAATTTGGCTGCAAGCTCTTGTTCAGAAAACAATGTCTGGCAATAATAATACGATCCCAAAGAAAGGGCTCTACAGGGAAGTTATTTACTCTCTCACAAAGGCCATATGATTTATACATGTTGTCACTGTCTATGCCAGAAAATTGATGACTGATTACCACATATTCATTTCAGTATCAGGTATCCAGCCTGAATTAACTAGATTAGGCCACATGGAATTTCTTTGCTATTTACAGCACAACTGAGTATAGCATTTGGTTTAAGTCAATAAAAAGAAGCAGCTTTTAAACAGAATCCAGTAAGAACTAGAACATATTGAGGCCGCATGGATTAAAGGTTTATTATTTATCACAATTACTCATATATTGCACAAACATCTGGATTCCATAACCATAGCCTTATAGAATTAAATTATTTAGTGGGGAAGAGAGAAATAAATATATAAATAACATGTCATTCATTAAACATCTGCAAAGCACAGCTATCACTCATCCGTTCCCAGTTCCTGGAGGACAGGTATTCAACTCTTCCCTTGTGTTGCTGTCTGGACAGCAATTAAAGCATTCTGGTATCTCAGTTGTGCAGCTCCCTGTGCAAAGGGCACAAGATCCCTGCTGGAGATACTGCACATCCTCTATCACTGGGGACAAACCTGCTGCGGAGCAGGACCAGGGAGCGGGCAGAAGGAAAGCAGGGACATGAAAGCACTCAGAGTAAAAGAAAGCTTTTGAGAAAAGCATCACCATAGAGAGAAACGAGTAAAATCGTGACGGAAAAAGAATTTCTAACACCTAAGAAATAGCATCATATACCAAAGCACCTGAATATGCTACGGTATGGTCTGATTAATATTAACAGAGAGTCATAATTTTATTCATTTTAGGCTTATAGATAATGTTTGCAAAATACAAACATGTATGGTTTATTTTCCAAGCCTCTTATTTTCCAGATCCATTAAAGCATGCAAGGCCTTGCTAGAGAATTCTTCACTTGCAACCTCTGATTGCTTTAACAGATACATTGCAATGCTCTATTAAATGCTGTTCAATTCATGAATATTTCATGGACTACCTCTTTTAATATCAAGTTTATGAAATAATAACTATAGTAAAGCTCAAACTGCTTTACCATTAAGCCTGCAAGTATATTTTTTCTTTCAGTATATATATGAACGTGTTGTAGCTTTCCCCCTGCAGCAGAGAGGGTCTGAGCTGATGCTCCTGCATCCGTCAGGAACATACCTGGCTGCGGAAAGCCCAGAATTTACCTGCGTATTACATTCCTCCTGCAAGCACCACTGAAGTCCTGCATCCTGAAGTGTCATGAACTGCAGTGTATGGGGCTCTCGTAAAGTCCGTCCACATTTACAAAATCCATAGCAGCACGCAGTCCCTCCTCATATATACTTAATTATGCAAGAAACTCCATTCCTCTGTCTGCTCTTTGAAAAAGAGGCTGTTCAGCATTATGTTGGCCCATGTGTGAATCCTCAACAACAAAAAAGAGCCTGTACTACCCAAAGAACAATCAGTGCAGAGAACCTTTGCCATTACAGTGTTAAAAAGGCCTGGCTTTGGTTTTCCTTTTCCTGTAGACAGCAGCAAGAAAGATGTTATTGAAGAACTGAAATAGTTCTGTGTGTGTGTGAGCCAGAGGAACAAGACACAACCCTCTGACAAGAGCGCAGCACCAGCTCCTCTGATACCGTACTCCCAGGATCAGC
Source organism: Actenoides lindsayi (assembly GCA_025331215.1). Lineage (NCBI taxonomy): Eukaryota > Metazoa > Chordata > Aves > Coraciiformes > Alcedinidae > Actenoides > Actenoides lindsayi. The sequence goes on from WTSP01023883.1 coordinate 56,557, forward strand.
TTTTCCAATCAGAAGAGCTGGCTGTCACCCGGGGGTTAGTGTTAAGGGTAACTGCAGTGTGCAAGGGAGGGCACTTTCCAGTTCACCTGAGGCAGCACATGCCCCAGAAGCGGTGCTGGATAGTGTAAAATGATGAAATATAGGAACAGGAACATCCTGGACTCAAGCATAAGGAAACTGAACAATCGTCAGGGTGATCAAGAAAAGAAGAAAACCCACCACTCTGGAGACTCTCCCCTCAGTAATTAATTTCGCTGCTTCTTTTAACCCTCTTTGAGCACACTTTCTGCTCCTTTGCCCTTCCTACAGCAGTTCTTGCTATAGAAGTAGCCTTCCTTCCATCTGCTTGCTAGCTGTCCTCCCTCCTTTTCATGCAGGCTTCTATCGAGAAGAAGACCCATGCTAGAAAGGGTGCAGGGAGACAATGTGTAAGTGAAAGCATTTTGCCTGCACAGACTTCTTGTAACAGAGTATCTTTCACACCCTTGGGAAGGTAAAGGTGGAGATAAACAGCACTTTCGAACAGGAACGCTGACACACTACAGCCTCCATGGAGCACAAGCAGCTGTGTCTGTACCCAGGCTGCCACCTTCTTAAAGCTCTGAAGGGCCACTGGTCACCAGCTGCTGGTGCTCCAAGCTACTGATGGTCTGGACACAGAAGCACCAAGGTCTCAGCAGCAGGAATACCCAGACTCGAGGCACAGCCTGTCCTACTTAAGGTATCCGGTCTCTTTGGTGGCTGCTCCACTGCAGCGTAGGTGCCGGCTGGGAATGTCCCACACAAGCAAACTCCAGGAGTGGGCTCAGCTGCTACCCAAAGCCCCTTATGAGGGGCAGCACCGGCTACAGGGATCAGCCAGAGCTGAGCAGCCCTGCGCACAACCCCGGAGAGGTCTACAGGCCACAGAGCCCTTCCCGGAGGCCGCGGGGGAGGCCCCGCTCCTACCCCCCGCGCCCGGCTCCCCGGCAGCCTCGCCCCGCAGCGCCCGAGGGGGCGGCGGGCGCTCCGGCCTCGCGGAGGAGCGAGCAGCGCCGGTGCTCCGCCCTTCCCCGCAACACGGGCGACCGCCGCCGGAGGCGCGGGGCGATGCTCCCTGGCGGGGCAGCGCCGCGGAGAAGGGAGACGAGACGAAATGAGACGAGACGAGGCCGTTGAGGGGCCGAGGCCGTTGAGGGGCCGCGGCCGCCGTTTCACGGCTGAGGGAGCAGCGTCGCCGCGCGCCGCTGAGCGGGCGGGGCGCGCGGAGCTCCCGGCGCTTCTGGAACGTTCTGCCCCAGCACAGAGAGCGGCCCCTCTTGTTCTAAAACCAGTAAAATCAGGCGATCCATAAAACGGCGGTACCTCGGGAGCGTGGCTCCTTTTCCCGCCGCGGTGGCGGTCCGGAGGAGGCGTGGGCGGGAGGTTAAACCGGCGCTTGGCTGGAGGCGGTCATGGCGGAAAGCAGCGGGCGGTGGAGGCTGCGGCAGCGCGGCCCGGCATCCACCATGGCCAAGCTTTTGTGCTTTGGCTTCCCCTTGAGAGCTGTGGTGTTACCCTCACCCCAGCACTTACCTGCGCTGCGCAGTAAGTGAAGGGAGGAGCTGCTCCGTGCGAGGAGTGGATGCACAGCGGTGTCCCAGCTGGTGTACACACCTCCCTGGCTTGGGCTGCCGCTACCCTCGGTGCACCTGCTTTCACAGGTGGAAAGGATCAAGCACCCAAGCACTGGGGCAGTTCAGATGCTGTCTCCAGCAGGTGTGGTGCAAAGTGTGGTGATGCACTTGGGTAAAATAACAGTGGAATTATTCACTACACGGGCATAAACATCCAGCTATTCTCACTTAGGATACTGTAAAGCACTTCTATCATAATTTTCTTACCCCTAACTTACTTTCACTGTATCAAAACCATGTGCACAGCTTATTTCAGTTCTGTAACTAAACATTTTGACAGGTCACATTTGGTGAAAGTACTTCTGAACATGAAACAAAAAATTATTGTTAATTATTCTGTAATAGTTGGTATAACTACCACCATTTATTGACTGCAAATCTGTTCATTGCTATGACTGTGAAAAAGAAAACTAAGAGGACTCCATGCTATTAAAGGAAATTAATTTTTAAAAAATGATAGGCTTTAGGAAGTTTAAAGGCTTTTTGTAATGTTGGCTCAAATGTAAGAACAGGAACACACGGATTGCAGTTTCTGCTTGAATATTTCTGTGTTAGGACTCATTTTTTTTTAGCAGAAAAATACTCTCCATCAACTCCACTGGCAGCTTTATCTGTGTAATACAGGACAGCAAGACATACTACACTGAAACAGCATCCAAAGGCCAGTGCAAGGACAACACACACACAACAGATGCTCAGTTTTAGGGTTTATTTCATCTGCTAACATTCATTCTTGATCTAGACAAAAAACAATTAGATGATTTATTTTTTTTTAATCCAATTTTTCTGGTGGAGGAAAAGAAAAAAAACCTTTAACACTTTTTGTAAGATGCTATAAATAAACATACAAAGCTCTGAACGTTACTTGGCTCAAATTAAACAGTTGTCTTATTTGTTGTTGGTTTTAAGTTCCTGAAGTGGAAAAAAAAAAAGGTGCAAACCATACACATTCAGCCCAATGGAATGACTCCAGCCACAATCACATTCGGAGAAGCTGAATCTGTTTGATCCACAATATGGAGGATGGAAGGTGGATGGGGGGACAGCTGTATTTTTTTACCCTCAGCTACATAACCCCTAGAAGACAAGAACTGAGTTCCTTAATAGGTAAACCACACAAGAAAGGAGAGGGGAAAGAAAAAGAAGGCCCTGCCTGTGTTGCCCTTTCCCTTCCCTCTGCAGATTGTGCAGCAGAGAGGAAAGAAGTGACAATATAAGCAAAGCCTCAGACAGAGACAAATAACAATGAAAAATAAAATTAGATATCAGTAAGGATGGTGAGAAATCCTGTGGCTGTTGGGTGTTTGCCTGGCAGACTACACACAAACACAAGAGCAACTTCACATTGAGAGAGGTTGGGGATTTTTGTCTTCTCCTTATGGAAAAAAAGATAAAGGGGGCAATAAAAATAAGTTAAATCATATTCCAATATGTACAAAACAAATCATGCTCAGTAAACCATCTGAATATAAAATTATTCATTATAGTACAACTCTCTCAATCCAGTCTGCAGAATTGACACCCTCGGGGAAAACAGGGAGGGGGAATTTTGGGGCTTTGAATGATGAGAAAGACTCATTTGCAAATCTTGGGTTTTTTTTTTTCAGTTTGCATGGCTAAAAATTACAGAGAAAACCACCTGCAGGTGGGACAATACAGGCTTTAATACGCCCGTGCTTATCAGGACCGCGTTCACCTTGGCAGAGCTCCTGTAGATGGGGCAAACCAAACCAGCCACAGCTCGCTCGGATTGTGTGAGCTCTGCTGCTCGCTGGTTCACCTCAGCTGCTAACTGGCCTGTGCTTTAAAGGCCTGGCTCTAGTGCTGCTCAGGCAGCAAACCCTGCATTCGCTTCTGCCACTGGAACACTATCTGCTGCTATTGCTGAAAACGAGGACAAAGGTAACACAGTCAGCTCTGTGATTTGAATCCACCAGATAGTGCGAGTTGCATTGCAACCTATAGCTCTGGAAATCCAACGTTTAGCATAGGCTGTGTTGTGAATTCCTGTAGCGCTACCCATTTTTATGACATTTGGAAAATTCTACGGGACAGGAGGGGCTCTGTCTAACTCTAAACACCAGTAAGAAGCTAGAGATGCTTTTAAGCCCAGGATATGAATCCCGGTCAGGCCCTGTTCTGTAACGTTACTCATTACCTTCTGTGGCTGTTCAGTGATCTGTGTGGAGTGACTTGATGGGCTCAGAGTGAAAACTTCCGAACTGAGAAGTGTCCACACCGCGATCGTGGTGGTCTTTCTGTCTTGCTCATACTCTCAGCAGTGGCGTTGCCCTGTCTGCTCCTACAGGATAGGCCTGGAGTGAGGATTCAAAACCTTGTTGGGATCTTCCTCATGCTGCTTACATTGCCATCCCAGTTTTGTAAGCAATAAGGGACTATGGGGTGCAAAAACATCAACCTGAAGTGCTCCCTGTTTACTCCAAAATGTTGGGCACAAAGGGAGAAATTCAGGCAAGACAGAAAATCACACTGGTCCTTTGTTGTTTTTGTTGATGACTTTGAACCCTGTGACAGTGCCAGTCTGCAGCCTCATCACTCAATCCTGCATTTGTGACCTGTGTGGGGTACAAGATGACATCCAGCTGTCTGGAAAAACTTTGGAGTAGGCAAACTCCTTCAACAGGGCTAGCTGGAATGAGATAAATGAGCAACAAAAAGTTTTCTTCGTGAACACCCACCAAACAGTGAAGTTAACACTGTTCAGGTGCCTCAATGAAAAAAAAGATCTTCCTAGCACTGCAGTGTGTCTTGGTCTTCCCACCCTTCCAGAGAAGGAATGGAGTCTGCTGGAAAATGATTGCTTACACTAATACTGCTGACTGTATAAACCCTTACACAGCCCTAGCTTTTGTAGAGGCTTTTCACAGGGTATCCCTGGAACCATGGTAGAAACACTGTGGGATGGACAAGCATCTGACTTGGTGTAATGGGTCTGGCTGAGCCTCCAACACTTGGTGAAATCTGAATTCAAGCGGAACAGCCTCACCAACTCCAGGAAGAGATAGGTCATGATCTTGCACCTGGCCTCACTATACCAGCACTCACCTATCCTGACCTGGATCACGATACATTGACAGGCTCCCTGAAGAGACACCTCATGCAGTGAAGAAGGTCTCAGTGCATCTGGAACAGTCACAGAAAAAAAAAAATTTGGAAGAAAGGGGCAGATTTTGAACAAGTATGTACTATCAGGCCACTACTGCTGCTAGAGTGCCTTAAAGCCATTGTTCCATTCATTTTAAAACTACACACACATTTGTCATGTTATTGTAGAATCAAATAATGTCCTAAAAATAAAAGCAATTGTACCATTTCAAACTGTAGTACAGATAAACCACAAAAACCCTACATTCACAGTATGTTAAAAAAGTTCTCTTAAACCCACCAAAGGAAGAAGATAGTGAGATAGTGCCAGGTACATCCCACAACCCATGCTCTGGCACACAGCACTTACAGTAAATTAACGCATGGCCTACAGCCATAAGCAGATGAGCACAGCAGCCAGGGTGAGGGATGGCTTTGGGGTCATTCTCTTCATTTCCAATACTTAGAATCTGTTTCAGAGAGCCCTATACTTTTCATACCTTGCAGTACCTCTTAAGAGTGAATGAATTTGTTATTCCCAATGTATGGGTGGAGGAACCGAGGCATTTGCTGGGTGCAGGATTTGAATCTAGAAATTTCTGCCTCAGCGATAAGCTGAGGTCAGCCCTCCTTTTGTGGGTTGAAGTGAAACTGTTAACAAGACAGTTTTCAAGGTAGTTTAATTTTTTTTTGCTTGTTACTGTACTATATTACAAAGAAAATATTGGAACATGGTCTTCTACTGACATGCTTCTAGGGTCAGAGGCTGCCTCTGATTTAGAGAACGCTGCAGACAGATCCATTAAAATCCATCTGGTTACTTACAGCCCGTCACACAAAAACAACTCAGGCAAACCAGGCCAAATTATGCTAGTCCTAATCATACACAGTCTCATTTACTACCACCCTTTGGTAGATGAGGGCAGAATTTGGCCTTCGGTACAAAGCGGCTCTCAAAGGCAGACCTGCTGGAGCTGCGCTGCTCTGCGCCTCGGTACGGATTGGCTGCAGTAACCATTTCTGCATGATGGATCCAGAAGGCAGGATGCACAGTGAAAAGCCTTTGGGGAAAGCTGGAAAGCGTGCATATAAAACAGTTGCTTTTTATATCTTGTGTATTGGTTTTGTGGGTAAACAGCCTGTAAAATTGCATTTTTTAAATATAAATGTTTTCTTTAGTTACAGGAACACATCAAAGCGCTGGGAACTAGCAGACATAGCTCCTCCCAGTCTTGGAATTCAGAGATGAGCAAATGGACTTGTAATACCTTCTGCCCCCAAGCCAACAACTGAAAATTGCTTCATTTTCCTTTCCACTTTTCAGCTATGAGGAAATGCTTAAGGCCAAGCTACGTAACTCTGGAAACAGGGGTCATTTTGTGGCAGAACCTTAAAGACAGCGACAGCACTAGCAAATATTGGTACCAGCCAAAGGCATGGATAACAACATCCCACTGCGCTTGCAGACAGATGAGCGTGTGCTTGGGCACTTTGCAGCACTGGGATGCAGATCCAATCAAAATCCAACTGAAATCCATAGGAAAGTCATCCTTCAACTTCAGTGGATTTTGGATCAGGACTTTAACAGGGTTGTATTTGAGCCCAAAGTGCTGTTTGGTTTTCTGTTCTTAAATTTTCAGTCATCTTTACTCTGCTGGAGAAGAACATCTCCAGAAGGAAAGTGTATTCCCCTGGGTGTACACAGAGGAAACAAGGCAGCTGCACTGCTTAAGGCAGCCCCTCCTTTGCAAAAGTCACATCTGAATTTGAAACTGCTGGGAACAGTGTACAGAGGCAGAGAGAGAATTAAAATACAAAACAAGCAGCACTTCAGCTTGTGATGGGAAAGGGACACTGTAAAAATGACATGCTAAAGTTGAATGCATCAGCTCTCTTCCTCTCCTCTCGTGATTTCAATGCCATATTTGATCTGCAGTTAATATGGCCTTTGAAAATCAAATCATATTCCATTCGGTTCATAGTTTACCCTAAACAACAGCTGGTTCAGGTCTTACAGGCTGAGCAGTAACGGGGTGAGACATGAAACAGGCAAAAACTGCTTCATTTCCATGCTTCCAGCCAAACAAAGAAGTGCTTGCAACAGCAAGAAAATAAGCCATACTTCAATTTGGTGAGTGGGAAGAGGAATTAGAGAAGTCATTGTTGTTCTATGACTCAAAAGTCAGTAAGCAGAACCTGGTTAGACTGTCACCACACTGGAGGATTAAACTTACATGAGTCCCTAAAAAACAGCATTGAAAGAGTTCTGCTTTGAAAGTGGTCTGAGACTAAAAAAACATTATCCATGATTCCCCGTTCCAGTTTTATGAACACAGCTTGTTCATTTAAAGTAAGAGCTGCAGAACAGGCCCTCTGCCAAAAGACAATGTGCACTGTCTCATAATTAATTCAGACTCATAGTCAGAAATTTTCACAGCTCTGGAAGAGAGCCCCATCCTCTTCCCACTTAAATCAGTTCTAGTGACTTCACTGGAAGCAGGCTGATGCCCATTATCTCTTGAAAAAAGCAAGTAAAAATAACTGGAAAAAGTACAGCTACAGGTACATCTGTATGCTTGTTCTAGTTCAGTATTTCACATAGCAACAAACAAAACAAAATCACCCCCTCATCATGTTCCCATTAATAACTGATTATTTGCAGGGTCTTCCTGGAACTTGTCACGCAGATTTATGAGGGAGTACTGCTATTTAACGTCTTCCTTTTTTTTTTTAGTATCTAGAATAGGGTTTTCATGTGCTGTTCACACAGAACACTGATGAAGGCATGAGCGGCAGTTGTGTAGGGTGCCAGGATGGCATGTGAACGCATGTTTGAGTCTATGTGGAATTTTGTCAGCTTTTAACTTGTTTTGGGACCTGCCTGTGAAGGAAATCCGGGAGCTCTGTGCATGAATTCCCTACTATTTTTGTGATGAAGTTTTGTATGTATATGTGATACCAGTGCAATGTATCAAAACCAGCGTGCCAAGTACATATCCACAGTCAAATTGCTGTAATGTTTCTCATCCTCTGATGTTTTTCTTCTTTTATTTTTATGGTGCTCTACTTTCTGGCAGTGGCTGTGGCTAAAACGAAGCGACTGCCCTTGTGCTCAGATCACAGCTTGATAGGACAGCGCATCCTCAACTCAGTCACCGTTAACGTTTACTTACAAGCATTGCAATTCCCATCCCACCTCCAAAAACAGCCACAAAAGAAAACATGTTTCCTTGGTTTTTAATTATGTATCATTATATCGTGATGCTCAGGGGATAAACAGGTTTAAAAAAATCCTACTTCTGCTGTTTCTGTTCAAATTGTGAGGATAAGAAACATTCTTTTGTATTCGGCCTTAAGAGCGGGTAACGGCATTTGTCCTTTTTTTACCTCTGCATTGTAATGTTGACCCTTTTTTCATTTTTATGTATTTATTTTTTTTTTTTTAAGAATCTCATCGGTCTTGTAAGAAACAGTAAAAAGACCCTATGCTTAAGGAAGCAATCTATCTTCTGTTTTACAGACTTGCTTTTAAATAAAATACTTTTTTGTTGTTTTGTAATTTTACTTCCATGATCTTTTATATGGAAACCCTAGAATATCATTAATATAAAAGTCTGCCTAGGCTACCACTTCTCTATAATATGGCTCATGTAGTCCTCCGTGGGCAAGCGTCCTTGCTCTTCGGTCTCTTCCTTGGGAAGTGCTTCATTGGACCGGTGAAGAAGCCTCTCTTCCCGATTCTTTATCCTCTGCTCCATCCTCTCTAGCTGCCGTTTGTATTGGTAGCGCTGTTGGAAGAGGTCCTTTGCATAGTCATAGAGCTGCATGTCCAAGTCATTGAGCTCCTCAATCCTCCGGATCGTGTCGTTATCCACCTCCACCCCTCCTGCCCTGGTGCTGTTGTACTGCATAAAGGGCCGGATGAATTTCAGATTAAAAGTTCTCTCAAACAGGTACTGAGTCTTTCTCTGGAACTCTGTCAAGCCGAAGAAGGCCATGTCTTTGAGGTTCTTTTTTGCGCTCTCCAGCAGGATCTGTGCTCTCTTGTTCTCTGGGATGAAAGACATGTTGTAGCAGCCCACTAAGCTCAAGTCAGCCAACATCCTCACTTGGCGGTTGTTGGCCAGATTATATGGGCAATCCATGAACTCCTGCAGCGTGCAGCCTGACCAGTCCGTGCCTTCATAGCACGATGGCAGCTCTTCAGGAGTTGGTGTCCTGCCATCACACATGTGCAAGGAGGTCTTCCAAGTAGCTCCTCGTTGGACATGACGCCATTCGCTGAGGTAGCGAGATACAGGGTCTCTCAGCAGTGTGATGTAGTAAAATTTTCTACAAGAAGAAAAGAAAATAAAGTAAATATTCTGCTATTAACAAGAAAGATGCTTGGCAAGCTGAGATCTAATGCAGATATTAAAAAAGACAAGAATAAATCAACAATACAGCATCCATTCCACTGTACTCTCGGACTATTTTCTTCTTGAAGTATCTTAACACTAAGTAGTTTGTGCAACACTAGACCCATGCTTCTCTTCTCCGTTGCCCACCGTTTTAGCCTTGCCAAGTAGTAATGCTTTCACTGGGACATCCATTTCCAGCAAGAGACTGAAACGTCGGAACGGAACATCAGGATTCAACTGATCTACCAAGCTCAGAGAGCAACTGTGCCTGGCCTTTCACACAATCATGTGCCCTCTGAATCAGCCAGGACTTGCTCTGCAGAAGAGCCAGGCAACTGGTATGTTTATGAGCTGGGCCTATCATTTTCACTTCATGCAGATGCTGACCAGGACACCTATCGCTTGATTGATCTGGCTGCCAAGCTGAAATTTGGGAGTCTGCAGTGAGTAGCAGGATAACACCACAGGAACATATGTGAAAAATAACAGGAAATCAGGAATACAATATGCTTCGTAGAAAGAGAAAGCATGAGTTGACAACCAGTGATAGTGGCAATAGCTTATTCTCATTTCAGCTAATCTGCCAGCAGTTCAAACAAATTAAAAAAAAACACTTCTAATGCAGGAAACTAAAAAGGAGGAAAAAGCAAGACAATCAGGAGGAACACACATAATGGCACTGGGCATTTTTGCTGTTCCAGGTATAATGAAATCCCCAACAATACAAGCTGTCCCTTCAACTGAAAACATGACAGCTGTCTTGTACAAAGAGACCCTCCAGCTTCAGCCCACCTTGAGCCTGGACAAAGTTCTGCGTCTGACAGCGACGGCAGTCTGCAACACACCTCTCCAGACAGAGGGAAGCAGGCCGTGACCCCCTGACTTCCAGAGGCTTGGGACTACGGTGTGTCTGAGTGTTTCTAGAACAAGGAAATACCTTCTTTAGTTGCTAAAGCTGTCAGGGAATTAAATCCACATGTGCTCCCAGCACACAGGGCTGTGAGACACTGTGCACAATCGGGAGCGCCTGGCTTTGGTGGGGTAACACACACATGCTACTGGAAATGTTTCCTATAGGGGTGGCAGTGCATTTATTTTCCTATCAGAAATGTGTCTTTGGAATGCTGCTATGGCTTGCTGCCTTGCCAGCATGGCTTGGGAGAGCTGAAGGTGATGGTCATTGTGAGGGCACTGCACATTTTTTGAGGAAAATAAAAGTCAACCAATGCTGTTTTAGCTAACATTAACACACCCATATTTTCCCAGCACTTTCAATATAATTCCTTCTAGTAGTAACCTAAATTACTGCAATAAGAGTAAGTTAATTTTAAGAATATACATCAAAGATATTGCCCGTGAAGTCTGATTTGAAGGAATGTTTGTTTTCCCAGTTTGTTACTAACTTGCTGAAGGGTTGTTCCAAAGCAGTTACATTTTGGATTTTCCGGCAGTGGCAATGGGTGTCCACTCTGGCTCCAACTCCTCTCCTGTTTTCTGCCTTCAGAACTAGGGCTGGTAAAAACATTTGCTATTTTTGGAAACTATTCCATCTCTCTTCATAGCAAGAGTATCACGCTGTCTAGTAATAGTGTCTAGTACTGCCTGTGTACAGGGAGAGGGGAGAGAGAAGGGGGAGCAGAGTGCATAGGAGAAACACTTCCCTTAAATTTAGCTCTTTTTCTTTCATTTACATTGTAGCCTGTAATGATTCAACTACCCAGGACTGAGATGCAGCTATGATTTATATAGACAGTGCTAAGAAACCTCTAACAGATGGGGATAAAATATGACAGTGGAAGGCAAAGGAAAGCAGTGATGAATGCCAGATGTTCAAGCGACAGACATTGATGTTAAACACTACCAGCATTTTTTGACTTGTGAACTCTAGTGGACTTTTTATTTACATCAATGTAATCCAAAGGTTGCATTTTTTCCTGAAGCAGGTTGAAACCAATTATTATTATGCGGCTTACAGAAGCAACTAGAAGTTTCACCTAAGATCAGGGACTCATTTGTGATGTATCCAAAGACACAGGAGGAGCTGATTCCTGTCCAAACCTGTCATCTATACAAGTAGGGATAGGGAAAAAAAGAATTAGTATCTGCATTTTGTAGATAGGGGAACCACAAATATTAAATGCTGTGCATAAAGTCATATGGGTGCCTGTGACAGAGCTGCCATGAATCTGATTCCTGTAAGCCTGAGTCCAGTTTGTCTTCTCTCTAAACTTTAGGAGTCTATTAGCAAATCACATTAATAAATACCCTGCAAAACTTCTAGGGTCCATTGAAACAGAGACAGCTTGATCAGGACACAGATAGGAAAAGCTTGAGAGCAAGAATTTCTTTCTTTACACTGGCACTATAAGAGCTAATATCTTCATTGAGGTGATATACTGGTAAATGTTTTACCATGAGTGATCTCTCTCGGATTCATCTCAACGAACAGAAAGCATGGGAAAATAAATTACATTTTTTGAAATTATACCAAATTTGTTGTTCCCCGTTGCAGGTCTCTCACATTGAAAAGTGCTTGAAGGAGGGGAGCTTGCCTCCTAACACAGAAATCAAGATGTGTCTTTGAAAACTGGAATACAGGCAGTGGAACCAGGACCTTGGAGGTACTTGAGGAAGCTGCCCCAGTGGGGCCTAAGTAACAAATAAAACCCCACCCCAAACCAAATAGAGACTGCAGTGCAAAAGAATAGTTTAAAATGGCTAAGTTGAGATGCACCATTGACATACTGTAAGTTATGATCCCAAACCTGTATTTAGCTTTCTGGAGGGATATTATTTTCAGCAGTGCAGAATCCCTCAATGAACAGTACCTTTAGGAAGATTGGGGCTTCAGGAACCAGAGAGATGAGCCACTTTGATATTAGATGAATGACCATGGAAGTATTCACTCAAGGTACTTAAGATAGTGAAGTTTCCATTCTCAGATTGTAAGTTGGGGATTGCCTTCAAGTTCAGAGAAAAGTTACATATCTCTCTAAAGCATCATCCATTAGCAGCATCGTTATTAACATCACGAGACTGAAAGTTGTGGGAACTTCGTGCCAGCGTGGTTGAGAGCACAGACAGTGCCACTTGTCAGTAGTGACTTGAAATTTATAAGGATCCCCATAAGTAGTAAGCTCTCTTTTGTCATCAGAGATAAACTCATAAAATACATGCAGCTGTGAGTGCCCTTTCTTTCAGCATGGTGCCCCAGACAGCTACTCAACCTAAGTATTCCTAATAGCTCATTTCAGAAGTGTGGTCTTCTCCTAGCCCAGGTGGTTCCACTCAATACTGCCTCATAAAAACCCCAAACAGTCCCATTTTGGTCATGCAATGCCAAGTCTCACTGGCCTTCCTGGAGTTAACAAGCTTGAGCAAGAAAAATGGACATTCTAGTTAGTAAGATACTTCTTTTTATTCCCATGTGAAGCTGGTCAGATCAGCATTACTAATCTTGCAGGCTCCCCCTCTACATATCCATGGGGTTGTGATCCCCAGGAAGACAAAGAAAAGCAGATGCCAAAGTCACACCTCTACCTTTCCCTGCATTATTTTCCCTGGAGTTCCCCATGTGAAAATCCACCTGAAGCTCCCTTGGGCACTTGTGTTGCAATTTGGATCTTCATGCAAGCTACAAAGTTTTGTCTGAGAAAAGAACCACTAGCACACTTATTAAACAGAGCAAAATGAAACCATACTTTTGATAAACAACCCTGTATTAGAACTGAAGTTTCAGGGAGAAAAACAAGCCAACGTTAGAAAGGAAGGCCAATGTTGCCGTTGTAACACATCAATGAATTCAGGAAACTTGAGTTTAAGCATCCATTCTGTCAAAATTAGCCTATGTGCCCCAGACAAATCTCTCTCTGCCTCTGTTTCCCATGTATGAAGGGCTGACAATGTCTCCTTTGTCTATTTTGGCAATGCAAAACATAACATCTTTTGGAGCAAGAACCGTCTCCTTCAATGATTATGCAAAGCCCCTGTCTCAGCGTGGATTGAGGTCAGAGGACAATAGTTAACTTGAGGCATATTTTCATGACACAGGCATCAGGGGCACTGTTGTCCTACAGGATTCCCACCCCGGACCTCTCTTCCCCATTCTCACACAGCAGCACAAAGAGCTTTAGTTTTGCCAGCAGAGGGTTTTTTGTTTTTGCAGGGCCATGCTGCAAATGCAGTCACTGAGCAGATCCGGGTTAAAAATAACCCTTTCTTGCAGACAGGAGGGAGTGGCTGAAGCCCCCATTTAGTAAAATTCTGCCTTAATTCCTGTCAGCACGTTCCCTAGCTAATGAAGGGGAAATGAAACCCTTCTTCCTCTAAAGAAACAATTCCTTCTCTTTTGCTAATAACCAGTCACCATAATTCTGATAAAGTGACAGATTCTAAATATGATGCCATTATCTCTCTTCAGCTTATTTCCATTTATGCTTTCCTACACTCCTATTTGATACACCCTTCTTACTTCCCACTGCTGGTCTCTCAAATCTGCCAAGAACTGCTTATTTGACTGTGCAATCCCCTATTCTTCGCCGTGATTAAATGCTTCCCTCCCACACAGCCTAAATATCTTATTTTTTATTTCCACAGGTTCTTCACTGAGCTTTCAAATGTCCCTCACAGGAAAAGCAAATTCTATAATAAGTCCTTCTTGACTACTGTGGTGGCCTTCTATCAGATAAAGAGCAAAATAAGGGTAGCCTCTTCCAATCATACATGCTTCATTCTGCTGTCAGGAGGGGGAAGGGGAAAGGAAGCTGCATAGGTCAGCTTCAACCATATAACCCCAATCTGTCAAAGCAACATGCCTCCAGGCTACAATTTTTCTATTGCTAAAGAAAAAAAAATAATAAAAAAGTCTTTCTATGTCCTTGCTGAATTAACTGAACTGAACGGGGTGCCTGACAGCCTGCAGGAATAAGAAACACTCTGTTTTGTTTTAAAGTAGTAGTAATGTCAAATTTGTGGCTTATTTAAGGCACCTTTGTAAGCCAAGTCCATGTATTACACACGCCTCAAGTAATTTGTGAAGGTCGTTATTTAATTGATAGTGTCTCTCACTGTAAATTGTTTATCATGACGACAACTAGTGATTTTGCCCCCCACCTGTGAAATGAAAACATGCACCTACCCTTCTGTTAAGTCTGCAGGGACCAAGGAAAGAACTAGAGCAGGTCAGCACCCCTACTGTGATCACTTAAACCCTCACCTTGAGAGACAATTAAGAGGATCATTAGGTAATGGTTATCTCCACTGACAATGGACAGCGTATCCTAAAGGAGCAGTTCTAGCAATAACTTACAGGTAGATAATAAGTAGAGGTGAGTCAGGTGTCTCTTACGATGCATGAGCTGAGAATGTGGTGGATGAAAGTTTATAAGGAATTTGTATCCTCATTATAAGTCATAGTAAATATTACCTACAGATGTATGAAAACCTGTTTTACCCTTCTGCAAAGAGCCATGAAATGACCTTCTGCTATGGTGGGAAACTCTGGGGTGCAGAACACTTTCCAGCCAGCCTCACCACTTGCTTCAGCAAAAGCTGCCTCCTGCTTTACCTCCAGTACACCAAACTGCTGCTTACCAATTTTTAAAGCTCAAACTTAGGAAGACTCTGCATATTCCCCTTTTACTCTACAGTCGGATTTCTTGCATAACAAAACACACTCTCAGTTAGAGATTGGAATTTAATATATGTACAATGATTACTTCCTTTGGTAGCAAATAGCCCTAATTTTCCTCAGTCTGTTTCTTCTCATCTGGTGTTCATTTAGACTCTTCCTGCATTTCACACACAATAAACTCTTCAGAGCTTTTAAAAGTCATAGAAAAATAAAGAAACCCCCAAATAAACAAATAAACAAAATAAACAAGTCTCTTCTGTCCCGTAAGTTTAAATCAAGGTTGCCACACAAAAGCACCAAAAGCCAAGAATCTTATTAGCAAATCCAATTGGCAGAGTCTCAGACTGTGTAAACATTTACATCGTTTTCCTTTTCCAGTAAACGAGGGGGGTGCTTTGGTAACTGGGTTTGTTTTGCACAGTTGTGTTTGTTTTGCCTGATGGTCTCTGCTCTTGGGACTGTACTGTATTAAAGGTTGGGATGTTTTGAAACCCAACAGCCAACCATTACGCAGGCTCTGCTCTTCCTCCCGATCTGCACTCAGGGACTCTTAGGGTCTGATTTTACCATGGGCCAATTCCTGATGCAGCGATCCCTGGGCCATGCTGCTGACAGCCCACTGAGAGCCTGCTCCTAAAAACAACCCCCAGGTTGCTTCAGGAGCTGGAGACAGAAGAGAATACTCTCGTACTACAGACAAATTGACAGGATTTTCTTCCAAATGGAAAAGCTGAACTCTCACAGACTCTCTAGGCTGGATGTAATCCAAAGCACAGGTTTCT
This sequence comes from Actenoides lindsayi, assembly GCA_025331215.1. Taxonomy (NCBI): domain Eukaryota; kingdom Metazoa; phylum Chordata; class Aves; order Coraciiformes; family Alcedinidae; genus Actenoides; species Actenoides lindsayi. The sequence continues at coordinate 72,131 of WTSP01023883.1, forward strand.
CAATACACAAGGGTGGGTTTCAGCAGGTAAAATTGGGTGTTTCAGTCCAGCTACCCCTTCTCAAAAAGGAAGCAGAGCTGTGGGGAGGCTACATCCTTTCACAATTTGGCTATATTTTTCAGGGTGTTTAAAGAAAAAGCCGCTGTATGTAACATTGGCTCCACTGGAATCATTCCAGATGGAAATGTTAAGATTTATGGATGGAAAAACAAAAAGATGATAGAAATTCTTGACTGCATAGCAACCAACGAAGCACAAATGCAGGAAAGAGAGAGAAATCCCTTCTAGACAAGCCAAAATCACAGAATCATACAACTGCTCTGGTTGGAAAAGACTGCCAAGATCATCGAGTCCAACCATTAACCCTACCCAGCACTGCCAGGTCACCACTAAACAAATACCTGTCTGTGTGGGGATGCTCCAGAAACCACTTGCCTGCTTATCCTCATATCAGGCATATGCCAAGTGGAGTCTCTCTTGCCACACCATCTCCAAGAACCCACTATTAATTGATCTGCACCCCCAGCTCCTGTTAAGGCAATAGAGGAGTAAGAAAGGCTATTCTTCCAGGATAGCTTAAATGCACTTTAATACCAACATATATTCCTCCATTCCCAAGAAAAGAGTTTCAAAGAAAATTCTGGAGTCCATGGAAGACCCTGGCCTAGCAACCTGGCATCTGAGTGTCTGCTAGGTGCTTGGAGCTTTGGGTCCTCACTGACATGACATATCTAACTCCCTCTGAAATGCAGGATGGGCTGTGAGCCCCAGCAGCCCCTGAAAAAAGAGCACTTCCATGATTGGCAACGTTTCTACGGCTTTTTGGGCTGCAGCCTTACCTGCTGCCCTTCCAGTTCACAGTTACTGCCCAGACTGCAGTTGGACTAGATGGTGATTGTAGGTCCCATCCAAATGAACTGTTCTAAAAACCCCCTGAGAAAGAACAGATTAGAAATGGAAAAAGAGTCAAGTCTAATTCCAGCAGCTACGATATTGGCTGAGGGTGTAAGTAGATCTGTACCAGATTGCAGAGTGTAAATGAACCACTTAGGTCTGATCCTTTGAATTTAACTAGCTGTAAACTAAGAATCTATGACATATTTCTATCTTTGAACAGGAATTAAAATGCATTATAGTCATTAAATATAGACTTGAAAATACCAGTACTATTTAACCTGGAGTTAAAAAAATAATGTAACTGTAAGTAGGCATGCATGAAAAGACACACCTCTCTTTTTTCCCCTGTACATTTCATAAAATGTGGAGGATTGTGAAGCATTCACAATCCTGGTGATGCAGCACACTGTAGTGCCAGCCAGGGAGCACGAAGCTCATGTGTGTGTGTACCTGTGTGTGCCAACACAACACAGCGGTCTTGCAAAGGGAGTAGAAAAGATAACAGAAGCTGACAGTGAAGGAGGAGACAAAAGAGCAAGCAGCAGCTCAGGTATCTCACAAGAGGAAAAACCACCCCTCCATCCACTCACAACGACTTTGAACAAAATTTCCCCTTTTGGTGTTCACCAGACATGCACGGGCTCGGAGTCACAGCTTTAAAAACACTGGATAGAGTCAAACACAATTAGAAAGGCCTTCTCCAGTCTGCTGGTGAAGAAACCTGCACACATGAAACCGAGGAAAGGATCAGTCTGTGTGCTCAGTCCAGACCCCCTGCAGCAATCCAGACTTCCTTTTGGAATCTGTAGAAGCAATGATGCTGTGTCTGCTCACACGGTGGCTGCAGTGCAGCGACAGCGCAGCGTCAGACGTCTCTATTTAAAGTTGACCTACAAAGAAAGGTAGGTCTACAAAGCAATAGTTAGAATACTGTCCTTTTACATAGATAAATATTCCTTCTGAATTTTATTGGCAAAGGCTGCAGAGCTGGAGTGGAAGGGCAAAGGATTTAAGTCAGCTCTAAGGGAAAATGTATGAAACTGTGGTTTGACAGAAAGCTGGGAGGGCACATGTAGCCTTGATACCCACCTCGGGTATGATACAGACTGTTCCGTACTGATGACATATAGAGGGTAACGCAAGACAGCATTTTATATCTGGAATCAAATGTATGATCAAGGTAGGTATGGTCGGGTATTATTTCCTCTGAAACCATCAAAAATGGATGCTTTCAGGATCGTTATCTCCATAAATGAAACGAGGGCACGCTTTGCTGTAGATCTCGGTGTTGTGCAGCACTGATACTCGCTGTGCTCATAATGCACTGTGATACACTCAGCCCCAGTGCAGATTTGTTAGCAATATACTACTAATAGGCTTATACCCAGGAAACAAGTGTGGTCCCTATCACCATCATGTCTCACAACTACTTTATATCCAATTAGCAGAATAGACACAGAGTGGATTTTAACAACATCTCTGCTTTTCAAGAAAACTGAGCTGCTGTGTAAGCACAAGAATTTCCTGTTGCACTGTTTTTTGCAAACAATCTAAAAAAAAGACACATGACATGTCCTGAACCTTAGGAATGAACTGCCAGTTCATTTTTCAAAATGACACCTGTGATGAAAATTGGCCAAAGGCTTAAAAAAAAAAAAAGTGGGGGGTCAGGGTGAGGGGAGCATATGAAAGTGGAGAGGAAGGCATTCCAGAGCCCTCTGGAGCCTTGGACTCCTTTAGGACCCATTAAAAGCTTATGTTACTTGCAGCATTTATAAACAAGTGCTTTCTTCTGCCATCATAACCTTCCTCATATCAAGCACTTAGGAAGTGTTGACTGCTGTCTTCTACTGAAGCAAGGCACCAAAAATGACGGCAAGTTACAAATCAAGCACCTTTGATTCATTAGCTTTCCCAAGTTTCAGGAGGTTTGCCGTGATTCCTAAGTGACCTTAGTAAACCAACTAATCAATAGCACATCTGAATGCTGACAGACTGCAATGGAAAGTTTCACTGCCAGAAGGATTACATCAGTGCTGGCAGAGGACAGACGGTAGAAATGTGGACTGCAACCCATGCCTATTTTTTGCATTCTTTTGCTTTTATTATTGCCCTTGCTGTCATCACGGTAGGAAATTTCAGGATGAAGAAACACTGCCATTCTCCAGAAGAAAAAATGTCACTCCCTTCACTTATTGGCTGTATTGCAGAGCCTTTAATTTTTATCGATTTTGGCATTACACAATATACAGATTTCAGCCATATTTACTATAAAATATTTGCTAGAATATAGCAAAATAGTACCCACTATTTTTTTGAGTTTCTCCCTGTATGTTAGACACGTTAGAATCAAGCAAGAAACAAGTGAACCCCTGAAGAGCAATGAGACATTAGTAATGAGACTGAACTTTTCATCTCCGTGTCAGAGACTAATTTGCAGTGGATAGGTAGCATTAGAGAACAGTTTTTATCCTATCGCTAGATAGTTTAAGTGGAAAACATTCAGGGTCTCATTTGAGCTCCAGGGGGTAAGTGCTGTTCCCTAATAAACTGCCAGTGCTGGCTGCCATGTTACCAGGGAGGCTGAACTTTTAAATCTTCCCCTCATCAGTAGGGCTGAGACGTGCTGGTCTGCATGGAGATATGCAAAGCTTTGTACTGTCTGCCCTGGGAAGAGGATTCGGCCTCGCCAGGTGTCAAGATGGATACAAGGAATAAAACAAGTGCATATTTTACCCAATAAAGGCGGATTTCTGCATCTGATTACTGCACACTTCAGGATGCGGAAGAAAAAACTAGCAGAATATTGCTACACAGAAAAAGGAAAACTAGAAGCAAGTTGAAATAGAGCAAAGACAAAGTAACTATGCAATATGCAAAGATATTTATCTGCAAACAAAGCAGATAGGCTGGAATTTGCATTTTCTTTTGAACTGTAAACCAGCTTCTCTTGTGAATCACAGGAGTTCCACTGGCAGTAAGATTCAAGGAAGATTCAAGAAAAGTGTAACAGCATGATGGACAGGAATTACGTCTCCCTGAAGAAGATTAAATCATAAAGAAACCATACAGGAAGATTAAGGGAGCAAGAGTAGTCAGAGGAGCAGATATTGATCGCTTATGCAGGACAATTGAATTCCTTGGCAACTGCCTGCCTCAGCTGAAAGAGATGCAATATTTGTGTCAGGCAGCTGCAACCGTAACTCAGACACCCGTGAGATGCTTCTGGATCAGTCTTGTTCCAATCAAAATTTGATGGATGGCTACTTTTATTTATCAGAGTGGGAAGATACAGGAAACAGACTCGAGATACACAGAATTTTGAAACTAAATTGACACATTCTGGACATACAAGAAAACATAACTTTCAACCAGCCAGGGTACATCAAGAAACAAGACATACCAAGGAAGAAAAACCACAAAGAGCAGCACAGTTCCATCCTGGAAGCAGCCACAGTGCAAGCTGTTAGAAGGACTGGCTTCCAAAATGCTCCTCTGTGAGCCACGTAGGGTTGCTACAGCAAGAGAACTACTGCCCAGCGAAGCAGACCACTGTGACCTACATACAGCCATACACCCAAAAGCAAGGGAGAGGTGACTGGCCCTAATTCTGATTACCAGTTCTTTCTTAAAATTAGTGCTGGGAGAGGTTCCCGCATTGCTTCTTTTCTTGCAAACAGTCGTATCAGTGGCTTACAAATAGTACCAAAGAGCTCTCTTCTCAGTTAACTGACTCTCCCTTGCTCAGGAATAGCAGATGCTGTCAAGCAACAAATAGATAATCCTCAAGAAAGCAGAGCTACTAATCAGTCACTTTTACAGTTAAGATCACTTGGCGTTGCCACTGCCTTATACTGTTTTTCTAATTAATTGCACTGGAATGCACTTAAGCAAGCCCTGGATCAAAGAATCAACTGCAGAGATTGAAATAAATCCTGTCTGTGTTGCTAATGCCTTGGAAATGGATGACTCGCTAAGCATTCAAAATCCTGGGTACCAATGGTTTAAAACTACAGATAGTGTGAGGCACTTTCAAAGGAAGAGATTTAAGAATAAAAAGGAACAACCTCCCTTCATTTGCTTGTAAAAGACAATAAACAAAGGCAATTGTTCAAGTAATTTATTGTGAAATGTATGTATCTGAAGTTCCTTATTCTCCACTTTCCTATCGCCAGAAATCACGGTGCAGAAGTGTCAATTTTCATTACAGAAAAACTTTATCATCATTACAGATTTTTTTTTTCTTTTTATTCACTTTCATGAAGGGTTGAAATATTTATGAAATAATGATAAAAATGACTGGGGATGGATGTGTTAGCAGTTGGTGTAATAAATCTCTGTCTCTTCCTACACGAGTCTCCCTCTCATGGTTTAGAATATCATCAGAATGCTTTGATTGATTTACAATTTAGTAATCCAGCCATCATCATCCATAATTCCACAATAAACCACGCCACTTAATGTAGCTGCTACAGATGTTCAGAAGTTCATTCCCTGCCTTTTAGGAGGTGATATCTAGACAGCAGCTGCAGACACCAGGATTAGCTAGAGAAGAAAAATATGTCTTCAGCACAGGAAAGCATCCCATTTCCCTATTACAATGATCCGTCTTTAAAGCTGAAAGACGTGCTTCTAACCTTGAGATATCCAGGTTCAATTATTAATCACCAAACATCTATAAGCATATACGTATCCGTCTAAAACACACGATTTCCTGGGAAATCAAGACATTACTAAAAGGCACATGTAAAAAATCCATCAAAGGGCATGCAGCGCAAAGCAGCTGATCTCACGCCGGCCGTGCCAGCACGGGGAAGCCCACGTCGCAGCGCATTCTGCACGTGGCACAGCATCCAGCGTCAGACCTAAGGAAGTGCTCAGAGTTTGCTCTTCAAAACACCACAGCGGTTGGGCTGAGGCAGCAGGAAGGGCTGCAGCCTAATGAAGAGGGGGCTATTCATCATGCTGTAACCGTAACCGACACCAGCCCTTCCTGACAGCACAACTGGAGACTTCATGGGCATCAGAGCTTATTTTTTCAGAAATTGCTGATCTGAAAACAGTAGGTTAATTCTTGGTTTCAACTTCTTTTGCTTGAGCCTGAAAACAACACAGCATGAGCTGGCCTGCAATTAACGCTTTTGTTAATACTGTCTCTTAAAGAGAAAGAAAATATGTAACACGCAGAGTACAAGGTGCGGGTATTTTATATCAAATTCTCTGCCAAACTCAGCAGCGGCTGCAGTTTGTTTAAAGCAGGCACACGGAAATATCCAACAGGAATTGTCAAAGTGATGCTCTAGGTCACAGAAACAATTTCTCTCCTAAGTGAATCACCATGCTGAGGAAGCTAACAAAGACTGCAAAATTCATTAGCTGAGCTGTGCTGGGAAGGTCAGCTCCAAATCCATCAGTGATTTGTGTAGGCCAGCCAGCATCCTGTCTCTGACAGTGACCTGTCCTGGGCGCTGCCAAGAGAGGGACAAGGAATAGCAAAGCTACTTCTAATTACAGGAATCCTCTTCTTTCCTCTTAGCTGCATTCACAGGAATCATAAAGCAGACTCACAGTTTGGGTCTTCAGAGGGACATTTGAATCTTAAAAACTTCCACAACCAGAGGACTCTCTGTTGGGCGATCCCTCAGATCAATACATCATGAGGCTGAAAGAGTTAGCAAATCTGAGTGAAAGCAAGGCCCAGTGAAATACCGAGTGTGTATTTCACAGGGACAGCACCCCTGGACTGGGAAAAACAAATGTCATGCCCTAACAAACCATGAGGGGTTCTGCTTCTCAGGGTGGTAAATGAGATCCCTTGCCCTGTGGCTAGCAGAAGCACGACTACCAGAAAAGTGTGTTGAATGTGATTTTGAAAAGTAGCTTTTTAATTCATAAATCCCAGAGAAACTTTTTTTTTTTTAAAAAAGAAACCAAACAACAACAGGCCAATGTTAGTGTCTTGCCTTCCATGTGACTCTGGAGGTGTCCTAGCTGGCCAAAAGGCAACCAAGCTCCTCCGCAGCTCTACTGCAAGTCAGTCTAATTATGTGCGTAAAAGTCTAGGTTGCAATTCCCCAAAGCGCTGCTTTCAACTCAGAAAACCCCTTTGCATCTCTCCAGAGCAAGGGCACTGTGGGACTATTCCTCCCGGTCTACTGCAGCCTGGGAACAGCGCAAGACCCCACGGCAAAGGGAGAATCCATCTCTCTCCGAGAGGCAGCCCAGCGCGGGGCTGGATGTCGCCGCAGCTCCCACTAGATGGCCCCTGCCCGCTGCTGCCTGCGGCACCGGCTGCGGCTCCGGCAGAGAGGGCACCTCTCCCCAGCGCCATCCTTGTCTGCCACCCTCATGGGACCTGTCTTGCCTTGCATACTGAGGCCACCAGTGCAAAGTCCTTTAATTGGGTTGGGGGGGGAGGACAACAATGGGAATCAATACTAATGAATACTTCCCTTTCCATAGTGGGTCTGGAGACAGCGCTGCCACCGTGCCACCCCACGGCAGCCCGCACTGGGTGCTGAGCGCAGGCTCTGACGGGGCAGCGGAACCAAGTGCCAGAGTCGGCACAAACGCATCCTCTCGAGGCAGTTCTCTGCACACACAACTTTCCTTCCAGAGGGATTTACAGTACTTGCCTCTAGTATTTACATTTCCAATTTAGCAGCTTACACAAACACTGCCCGCAGTGCCCGCAGCCCACAGGTGATGTTGCATCCATTACTGTGGAGCGCTGGCTTTTGTGTTGTGAGATTACAGGTTTGTATCTAGAGCCTTTTGCTTAAGTCTTTGCCTCAGGCCCGACTACGAAACATCACCTCTAAAATACCCGCCCAGGAGTTTTCTGCCTCATAGGCTTCGGTTACATGGAAAACTTTTGCTGGCATAGCTGAACTGTGAGAAGTAAATAAAAGAGCAATGTTAGCCAAATAGCAATGCCAGCAAAAAGTTGTGGGTAGCTATATATACAGCTGTGAGTATAGCCTATTCTGTCCAGGGAAATGGGTTAAGTTACAGCGGCAGAGGAATACTTGCCAGTGTGAGCTCTCTTCCAGAAGGGGTTTATCAGCATGGCTCTACTGAAATAATCACATTTTGAATGCAGGCATGTGCTTAGGCTCTCTGTCAAAACAATTACCACAGAGAAAAAGTTTCTTGTGTTTGGTAAATTTTGAAATAAGAATGTGGCAATCTACCTCCCTAGAGCATGCTGTGATAAGTCTCTGCCCACTGGGATCTGCTGGGCTGAGGCCATTAGTTCTTTCAGAGACACTGGCAAACTGCTGAGCTTGGAGGAGCTTTCAGTCACTACCCAACCTGGGATGGATGAGAGCTGGTGATCTTGTTGCATGAGGCTCTGTATCCCACAGCCCTGAGTCATTCAATCCCCTGGCTGTCTCTTCACACAAGAATTTATCTTTTCTTTGAGAATTTTGCCAAAGGGAACTGGAGGATAGCAAAGTCATTGCAATCTGTTTCTTTGAATACTCTGTGGGATCTCAGCTTGGCGTATCTCACTTTTTCACCCCAAAGAGAGGGGGTGTACAAAATCAAGAGATCTGGAAAGCTGTTAGCATCACAGGAACTGCCAGCACTGCTTCCTTTTGTGTGCTCCATTTGGCCTGATGTTTTTTATTATCAATTATCTCAAACACAGAAAAACTACATCTCTCAGTTGACTGTGGGACACAGGTATTGGGGTTCAAATTCCCCTTGTTAGTCTTTCTGAGGAGCTGGGCTGATGCTTGTTGTGCATCCTGTTATTCCAGTTAGCCTAGAGACAAGTGCCAGAGCTGGCATGAAAAGCATGTATCAGAGACAGAGAAAACCAGAGGTAAATTCCTCCTACTCCACGCTTGGGCTTAGTGTACCTGTTATTACATGTGTATCCTCCTCATGCCAGATGTAACAAAGGCAGAAGCAGTTGTAGAGAGGGACAGAAAGGGGATTGCTAATACAGAAAATTAATATTGAAAGAATCAGTACAGTAAAGATTCACAGTGTTCACTCTGGGAAAACAAGGCCTTCCTGCTGGAGAACTCCCTGCAGGGTGGAATAGAAGCAATAGATTTGAAAAACAATATGTAAAAAAAAACCAAAAACCTAATCCCATACTCTATATTTAAAAATTAAAAAGACTACCAGATGCAATTACATTCATGATTAAAAGATCTAATGGAAGCATATTTAAATTCATTAACTTAGTCCACACTTTATTACCTCAGGAGACCAGCTGCCCCTGGAATACAGGGCAGCAAAATACAAACTACATCTTGCTTGTATTTGATCAAAACCTTTTGGAAGTTTCAATGATCTGGCTGTTAACATCTCTTAGGTGATAATTAGGCTCCTCGGGGAGCAAACATTGTTTGGGAGAGAAAATGCACTGCGGAAATGTAAAGTAGTGGAGCCTTCTACCTTGCTGAAGAGTCAGTTATTCCACTATATAAAAAAAGGCAGGCAAGGGCACAATGAGGCCATTTTCAAACAGAGACTCATTTTGCCTGTGTATATCAGCAATCAGCAGATGCTCACCTCTATGTAAACTGTTTGCTTTAGCTTTTGCTCATTTCTTGCAACATACAGTTTAACTAAGAGAATTTAGCCCTTGCACACTGCAGCTCATGAGCACGGCTCTCTGGAAAACAGACACTGTGTGGTTTTTCCATCACTGCTTGACAGCTGTTTGGTAGCAGGTACCAGCTGAGGCTGAACAGACACTTCTCCCAATTCCCATCCCCAGGGGCAAGGTCCCCAGTTCACCTTGGCCTCCTGGTCTCTCTCCTCAGGGGATGCTCCAGCGTCTCTGGCTGCAGGACCAGGCTTCAGGGCACTTTTCAGAGGAGCTGGGAAGAGCCAGAACCTCTCCATGGGATAAAGCCTGTTAGCAGGGCAGATGCACAACAATATTCCCTGTCTGTCCCAGGAGGGCACTGAATTATCAGTGGAGGCACTGACTTACTTCCTTTCCGTTATTGCCATGGAGCCTATACCCCTGTGACTGGACAGGAAGAGACTTAATTAAAGATAACTGTGAATTTCTGTTTATTGTTGGGTCTGACACATATCTGTCCTTCTGAAGTCTTTCTCTGTATGTTATGCCTGGTTTTGGCCTCCTCCATCCCACAAGACAAAGCTAACCTCCTCTGGATAAAGACTTTCCTTCTCAAGAGATTTTTAAAATAATTCTGGCAGTTGAAGCCTTTCCTGTCCTTCCTGCACAGTCCCCCATAATTAAGTGCAAGAAACATCAAAGGACAGAGTTGACCTTTCAAGACAGACAGTTATGCACATGTCTTGAAGTATCAGGCAGACATTTTTAGGACCCATTTCATGATTCTACTCTTGAGAGTTAGCATCCCTAGCAGAGAGCTCTGCATTACGGAAGTGTCTGCTCTCTGTGAAGCTGCACCATTCCTGATGAGCAGATGTAGATTCCACATTTGTGCCACATGCCTGCCATTTCCTCACAGTCTGCAAATGTAACTGAAGTGCCCAAAATCTTCCCAAACCATCAAGGAAGCCCTGATGATAGGTACAGGAGCAGGAAGAGTCTCCTACTGTCTCTTTCAAATAAAGTCAGTGGAGATGTGGCTACACTGACAGTAAAATATCCCATTCAACTTTATTTCTCCTTTGTCACTGAAGGACTGGACAGATCTATTTTATTTTGCTTTAGAAGTCAATATAAGGCAACTGACTTCCTTTGACAAAATTTGAAGAGCCAAGAATAATTCAGGTATCAAAATCAAAGCTTCAAAATGTTGCCTGAGTGCCTGGCACTACCTCACAGTTGAGGGTATGGAGGTGAGAGCTCCTGCAGGGGCTGGAGAAAGATGCTTTTCCATGACTTATCAACCATTCCTCCAGTGAACAAGGACATAGTGACAGAAAAACTGTAACTGTAACAAAAAGCAAGGAGAAAATAGAGGAAAAAATAGGGAAGAGGATAGGAAATTGCACTGGTCTGAAAACATTCAATACCAGCTTTCAATTCTAAACCTATTTGCTAGTAACTTAACTCTAGACACGTGATTCTTGGCATGTTTCTGTCTCATAATCAGAACTGAACGCAGTCTCAGGTCCTTATTCTGATGAGTAGTAGCTACATTTTTTTCTTGTTACACATGGGAACATGCATCATACATATCATATTGTATTTCAAATGCATAGGAAGATGCTCCTTATTGCCATATGTTTTGGACAATCTTTAATACTGCTCCAAAAGTCAAAAAGTACATGCTCAAGTCCATTACAATGTGAAATAGCTTTCCTGAATGGGACTTGGAATTCAGCCTGAGCAGGTTACTTACAGCAAAACCCAAACATACTTCATGCAATACCTGTGCTCTGCATGTGACCTGGAAAATAATGGGATTACATTTTGTGAGGAATTTACAAGAAATTGTGAATGGGTTTTTCTCTTTCTAGGGTACTCAGTCTGAGAGAAAAGGAAGATAATGCGCATTTAAGAGGAAAATGCCCATTAATACCCTGAACTGACAAAACTCTATGGATGAGGCTTCTGATGGCACTTAGAGATACTGGGTGCCAAAAGCCCCTTACAGAGAGATGCATTGTTCTCATCGTCCAGGAGCCTGTAAAGCCTGCTATGAGTCTTGAGATTGGGTACTGAAGAGGGTGGATGGAAGATTTATGAATCACATTCCAATTTTTTAATCTACAGAAGCCTCAATAGCTTTTACTAGAGTTTCCCTTAATCAGAAAGTTGCTGGTTATCCTTGATAACAGATAGCTCCATCTGCACTTTTATTCATCCCCATGGGTTTTCTAAACAGTTTCTCATCTGTCTAAGCCTTAAGAAGAAGCAAGATATTCTGGGAGAAAAACTTGGCATGATCCAGATGACAGGATAGGGAGGGCAAGGAAGGAAGACAAGAAAAAAGGAGCTTGAGATGAGTTGTGATCAAATTTGTTAAATTTAAGTTTGATTAAATTGGTTAGATTAAATTTTCAAAATTACTTAGAGTATTGAATATATCAGCCTTGAGTTCACTATCAGGTCAATCTAGTTGTAAAACAAAAGGCTTTCCTTTTGAAGAGGTAAAAGAAAAAATGTTAGAAGTTTTCTCTAACAGTTTGTGCCCGAGGGGCTGCTCTAGCTGCAAATGACATGATTAATTCTCTTTCTGGTGAATATTTGGGTGAGGTTAGCTGCATATGTTACCATCCAGGACTTATTTTTAGACCTGTATCTACTAAAATCCTACTTTTCCTTTTTCTTTCTGAGGATAAGGTTTTCACAGGTCTCACTTGAAAAACTGCATTCATTCCAAAGCGAGAAACAAGAACTTTTCAAATTATTACCATTAATATGGTTGAATTACAAAAATATCTGGCCTTGTTGCAGGCTGAAAGCTGAACACCTCAGAGGTCAATTGTCACTTTTAATACATTGAACATGCCTGTACTCTGATGGAGAATTGCTGTCATTACAAACATTTTTCTGGGCACCAATAGTGACCTCTCCTGTTCTGTCTGCCTTCCCGTGCCTGGCCTGTTGCACTCATCTTGAGCTGTCCCAGCCGCTATTGGTTTGCTGAAGTCTTTTTGCCTGATTCTTAAGTCACAACTACTCCACACACTCTTCTGCCAGATATTCATTCCATAATAGCATGATCCAAATCTCATTGAACTCAAAGGAAAGACTTGCACTGGCTCTTAGGGATTTTGGATTGTACTTCACCTGCCTGCCTGCCAAATACCTTCCTTGAAGACAAAGCAAATGCTGTGTATAAGCTCTCTTATGAAAAAGTGACAGCTGCTAGGGGGGGACACATGAGGAAACGTGGGGAGAAGCTTGAGGAGACATGGGGAAGAATAGACTGCCGAGGACACACAGGGCTCTTGGAAGGAGGGACACCCCTGAAGGCCTGTGGCCCATGGAGGACTCATGCCAGGGCAAGGACTCTCCTGAGGGGCTGCAGCCTGCTGGCCACCACGCTGGAGCAGCAACAGCAAGAAGAGCAGAGTAGAAGAGAAAACTAGTAAGAACTGTGGAAGAGGTACAGACAGAAATGATGGCACCATTACAGATTACAACAGTCACACGTGATCCTGACATTCATGCCCGAGCCCTAATTTAGAATAATAATCTCTATGCAAAGTAGGAACCCGTGTCTCCATGTTGTTTCATGCTGGGACTTTCTCAGAAAGGGACAACTAGGACCCCAGTGGTGGTATCACCTTCCTGCAAAAAGGGCAGATATGTTTAATTGAGGAAGTGTGGACCCTCCCCAATTATGTTCAAAGAAAGAGCTTTTGAAAACTATCAGCTGAAGCTACTTTTCTTTCTGTGCCTCCACTGGTTCTCTTAGGCTACGTCTACTTCATCAGAGCCAGGAACTCTCATCCAAGTGGGATAATCAGTTTGTCCTGATGTCCAGAGGTGCCCCAGCCACTCTGTGTTGTGGTTTCAACGGGCTGGAGGAGAGCTGTGAGCTGCTGCAGGCAGGCACCATGTTAGCATGACAGAGGGATCAGGGTGTAAGGGATTGCCACAAAACACACATATCCCATACCTTCGACAGAAGCAGAGCGACCTACATCCTTTGCAACGACAATTTGTGAAAAGAGTGTTTGTCAAGCCTTGCTTAGGGAGCCCAATACTGTTTTCTCCCCAGAATGTCTTATTTGCCATTATCACAATGTCAACCTTCTGCGTCCAATTTGTCACCTGGGACTCTGCTGATGTCACTGCCTTCAGCAGATGCACTGGGGACTCTCGACTTTTCAACAGCAGCCAAGAAAACTAAACACTTCTCCCTTGCTAATTCACTGAGAAGCTAAAAGGTAGAAAATAAAAGCCTTAGTAGAAAGTTGAGGCCTCTTAGTTCAGTCAGTGCTCTGCCATGAAAACATCAGAGTCTCTCAGTCCATTCATGTGGCACCTACTGACCCTAAATACTCTCCTGTCCACATGTCCACGCAAAGTGGGTTTTATACTCTTTGTGGCTGATGGTTATAAAACCCAAAAGATTTATGAATTGCCAGATGCACACATTCAGAAAATTTGACTCAGGCTCCTGGAAAACCACTGGACCAGCTGAAGAATTCCACATTAAGCTGACCTCATTCTGCTTAACTCCAAGTACTCTGGCAGGGGAGCCCAGGATCCTTCCAGCTCCAAATCATTCGCTCTAGTAACTACACGAAAGCTGCAGGAGGTGTCCTCTGCCAAACCTCCTTCTCTCACAGCAGCAATGCCTCTGTTCATCATCAAGCAAGCAGTCATGAATTCTGTTACTTGTGGCCCAGTTCTGGTCTATTTTAGGATTTCTAGAAGCTGTTAAAAAATAATATCCTCTCACTCTCTCCTCTAGAATCTCATTTATCACTCTGCCTCCTGCACAGTTACACTTCTCTCTCTTAGCTGGCAATTTCTTTCCTATGATATAAACCTTAGATGACCCTAAGCGGTTGTAAGCACGTGGGTGCAGTGGACCAGACTACAAAGTGACATGGAAATATTTAACCAAGTGGGACTGCTAGGCAAGGGGGAATTGTGCTAATTAAAAGGAAAAGGAACAGTAATTAGCCAGAGACAAAATGCAAAGATCCTCAAGAAGAGCACCCTGGCAGTAGAGGAGCTCCGTGTGACCTGTCATGCTTACAGTGCAGCTCTCCTCTGAAACAGGGCTATGAAATGCATTAATTTAGTAATAGATTCACTTTCCAAGTTTATTCAGTGTCATGTCTGCTGACTTGAGGTACTTACAGTACATTTTTACAACTGTTTGCACTACAATCACCATAATTACAAGCACATCAGTTGAACTCAACTTTGACTTGTGTCTCACAAACAGAACTATTGTTACTTAAACTTGATAATGAAATTCTGTCCCAAATGGCACTTGGTTAGTCACATGGTGGTGCAAACATGAATACAGTGCATGGAAAGAGTTTGCAAATATGAATTAAGGGAAATATTTTGGCTTACTTTATCTGCACAGTAAAGAATGATGCTTAAGACAGTATGGTTTTATGATCAAATACCAAGCTATATTTATTGGGCCAACGTAGGAAGTTCTACCTTCAATCTCCGCAGACCCAGACATGGCTGCTAATCTCATAGGTACTTTTAAATGTAAGCAAATGCTAAGTACAAATAAGATGTGGAACTAAGAACAGGTGTCTGGAAAAAATCACTGGACTAATTAAACTACATTGTTTCTAAATGTCAACTCAAGTTACTGAACTCTTTTCATATGAACAGCTCAACTTTGCACTACAATATCTATTTACCCGTGCTCATGGGTATGAGAGTGCACGCACAAGGAGGAACTCCTCCAGGGCAGCTGCTTTTCAGGCCAGACTCTAGCAAAGTCCATGAACCTCTCTCCAAATCTAACAGGGGCTTTTTCTCACATGTGGCACCAGTCTTAATACACTGACAACCCCCTGGTTCAAAAAGTCAAGGAACACAATCCCTCATGGGATGACCATTTGGTATAAAGCATTTGTACGCTGTGAAACACAACTGATCACCAACCTGCTCTGCCTCCAAGCACGTCGGTGGCTACAGCAAGAGATGTGTAGTACAGGTCAAGAAAGGGCCAGAGGTATCTGCCGAATGCCACTGATCCTGAATCTGCTTTATGCTTGGTCATAAATGGCAGTAGTACAAAAGTGGGCTTAAGTTTACAGGCTGTTACTGGCTCCTATGGGCCAATAAAGCACCAGGGGATCAGTAGTAGCATGTAGAGAAACCCACTCTAATTCCCTTAAATTAACACTGGGGAGCCACAAAAAAGACTCCAGGATGCAACAGGGTTCTCCTCTGCTGAGATGGTAATTCAGCGATCAATCGCACTGCTGTAAGTCTCTGCCCTAGTACCAATGCAGATCAAAGTTAGCACCACAAGACTTCTGTCTCTGTCTGGAAGGGCAATGGAACGTATATGCTGTATAGTCCACCTGGTGCTGAAACACTGCATAATGTCTAACAGACTGATTATACCACCAGACATCACTGAGAGTCCCTTTTCTCTCGCTGCCTTGCTTTCAGACAATCAATACTCCTGCTTTTTGTGCACATTCACATACAAAAAGCAAACAGACAAAGCCAAATTTTCCCTGCTTCTCATCTCATTACTGAATTTTTTCCTTGCAGCTCACTAATTTTATTGTCTCTCAGGTATGAGCACTCCCAGCAGCAGATTTCCAGCAGCAAATTAGGCAAGCTAAATTACTGGAAGTTTACCAAAAGAAAAGGAAATAAAGACCTCAGACACCTTGTGGACTTTTCTCTCCCTCAAATCAGTAGCTTGTTTATTCTAATAATAATAAAGCAGGCAGAAGGATGTAATTAATGTCAAGCGCAATTCATTCCTGTTACTTTGAGGCACTAAAATCAAAACCAGAAATCCTGACTTTGAAGCAACATACACACAAAAACACAAGAAAACTTTTATATGTACAATTTTCTAATTTGGGAACATCCATGTGCAATGTGAGCTGCTCAGCAAATTGAGCCAGGAAATGCATTAACGGTAAGGTAATTTAGGGCAGAACTCCTTTACCTCATGTTTGAAACTGTTCCACCAGGTTATTTCACTGCAGAAAGGCACAACATTTTGGAAAGGAGAATGAGCGTGCTGAGGGGAAGAGAGCAGGGAGGAGATTTTGAACTGTGGGATTTTGGCTAAAATGGAAAGGAAGCTGTTTCCGGTGAAGTGGACTCTTCCCTACACCCGATTAATGGATAAATTGTGTAAGAAAAATGTCTCCATCCCAAGGCAGAGCCAGTTATGTTCTGCATTAACTGAAACATATGGGAACATTTCAGTATAAACAAAAACTGCACTGTATGAGCTTTTCTCTATGAGCTTTCCAGTTCATTTAACCCTTGCTATGGTGCACATTACATACAGCCTGAGATTACTGGTATAACACTCCACTGAGTATTTTTTGGCTCAGATAATACAGCAGTAACTCCCAGCTTTTACACTGATACACTGGAAGCCTACTTGCAGTTCAGAACACTGTAGGTCCTCTCCTTTATGCCAGATTTTTCAGCTGAAGGAGGCTGATGTTACAGTGGTCTTCCTGAGAGCACCCATGTTGAAGAAAAGACAAATTTTGAACAGAAGGATGGCAACACTTTAAAATCATCTATGAGAAAGATGATTCTAAAAGCTATTTAGATTTAGACCATTTTTTAATTTTAACTAGTCTACGTATGTTTCAATACTAATGCATATTATGTCAACTAGTTTACTTTTCTCTCTTGAGAGCACTCTGACATTAAATTACTAAATGTACCTCCAAACTCTCACATCCTCCTGACTGCTAAAGCAAGCAAACACCAGCATCTTGGATATAACTGTAATGAAAAGCTTCATTTTTGTATTTTCATACTCTGTGTGTGACAGGAAAGAAGCCTCCCAAATCAAAGCGGAAGGTCCTTCTGCTATGGAAAACAAGGGGAAACATCTCTCCAAGTCAATGCCACGGTAACAAGCGATACACACTGATTTTCATTTCCTGACCAAATCTCAGCGAAACTAGAAACTTATTCATCTCACTGCCATTCATAGAAAGTAAAACCCCAAAAGACTTTTGATTTCTGAATTACAAGGGCCATTGTGCTTCTATGACTTAATTTTTCCTTGAATTCAGCATGTATTCTAGAAATAATCTTATTTCAATTTAACAATTGCCAGCAGTGCTCAACCCAAGAACAACCCAGTGAATTTCCTACAGTCTTTAGTCTGAGTTTGTCTAGCTTCAACTTTCTTTTGTCTATTAATCTACTGCCAGCTTGCTGTTCCCCTTACAGACTGCAAATCAATGGCACTTTAGACTTAAGCTTGAACCCAACAGACTGTGCTCTGCACGTTTCCTCTTGAGGCCTGGTTTCCAGTCTGTTTCTTTCACAGTTTTTCAATGAATCCTCCCCTGTTTATTTTCTGCCTTCTCCAACTGTGGGCACCAGAACTGAGGAGGGTGATTGCTACACTGAAAGCTGCAGGAGAGGCAGGTACAAGTCCTGGGTGGATACCTGCTGTGTACCTATAGTACAGCCCACACAGGAGGATCCTGGCAGCAGACCCCACTAACATCCCCTGGCCCACTTCAGATGTTGTTAGGACAAACCCTCATGCTGCTGTGTTTGGGATATAAACCGATCACATCCCAGTGAACAGACTGACTTTCCTAAAAAGAGTATAAATGAAGTAACTGTAAAGTTTAAATACTGACAGGGATATTCTGGACAAAAGTTACACTCTGTTACACTGAGCAACAAGGACAAGAAATTGCTCAGGACTGAAAATTAGATGACACAGCATTTGATTTCTGGACCAGGAGTTCAAATCAGATGGAGGAGGGTAATGAGCAAGACCTCATTATCATCTAGCAGCCACTAATGAGTGTCAGTAGATAGATGAATACAGGACTTTGCTGACTGGCAGTGGCAGCTCTTGTTTCAGGGAGAGCTGTCTTTGTAAGAAGGTCTGGAAAACCGAGTCAAAATTCTGAAACCAAGTAATCCTGGGGTAAAAAATGACTTGCAGCATGGCACGTGAGGGGGCAGTGACTTTACTTCTTGGTCACATGCTTATAACCAGACTCAAAAAACAGCAACAGGAAGCAGTCAACATTTTGTAGCCTGTATCTAAGTCATATTTACTGTTTCAGTCCAAAGGGCAAATACCCAGGATGACTACCACAAGCAGCATTTCCACCAAAACTGATGGAGGGGTAGATATGTCCAACTCTCCACACTGGAGTCAGTGGGGAGGCACAGCAGTGGTAGCTTCTGAGGAAGCTTTCTGAGGAATCTTTCAGGGTTTTGCAACCATCAGCTTTGATGGCTTTAATTTGGCTGGATGGACGGGAGGAGCAGAGGTGAGTACGTAGCTGTCCTCCAAGCAACAGTCTCATAGAGATAATTGTATTCTCACTTTTAAAGAGGACTTTCATTTCAAAAACAGATGCCTTTTTCAGATATCTGTGATACAAATGAGGAGGGTGTCTGTTCTCCCTCCAAAACTTTGGACTGTTTTGACAGTGCTGTGACACAGTGCAAGTCATCTTCCCTCTCCTTCTGTGTGCTCTGCCCTCACTGTTTGACTGCCCAAGAGGTTGTCACTTTTTTTTTCCCAAATATGTTTTCCTCTTTGGCTATTTTTTTTTTCCCTACATAAAGCACAAGCACAGTAATATTCAAGAAGATGACAACTGTCAGACCTACAATGTTTGAGTCAGCTAAGATGTTGATGAAACGAATTTACTTGTCCCTGATCTCCACTGCTGTCAGTTCTGGTGCTTTTCACACAGTTTGAGATTCATTTTCAAATGTGTCATCTGGGCTGCAGCAGGCTCTTTGGCCCCAGAATGACACTGAGCCACATTAAATCCTTAAATCCTTGCACCCCAGAGCAAACCCACTGCTACAGAAAAGCCTTGCTTGGTTTGGAGGCAGAAGGGCCGACTGCCCTTCTTCACCTAACTCCCACAGGCACCCTCTGTGCTAGGGTTAATGAAGGAAAGGACCATGGCTGGCTGTTGGCAGCAATAATAAACCACAAGAAAGAGAGTCAGGAAAATTCCTGAGCCCCGGTAGGTAGCACATGGGTGAGCTGCACTGCAGAATTTAGTGGAGAGGATAGAAACTGGAAAGAGAACGTACACAGCCTGTCTTAACTCTGCTGGAGTACTGGGACAGGCTTGGGAAGAGGAGAACAATGGCTCTAGATATTAAAAATGTGGTAAGAATCTTCTCATAACCATTTCGCTATACTCCTTAGTTAAACTTTCCCTGATGACCTTCCCCACTCCTTCTGAGGCGCAGTGTAAATCACAGACATAAAATTACATGCAGTTCTGTGTGAGCAAGGTTTTCTCCACTACGAGGCCAACTCACTCCCTAGGTAACTGGAGATATTAAGAAGTTAAATCCTTCAAACTACTGTTGCGAACAGCAGCACTTGACATGGTGACCTAAGACTGGAATAATCTTGGACTCTGATCTAGTTAAACATCCTTGTCTAATAACTGCCTCAGGCTTTCTGACTGCAAAACCGTAAAAATAAAGCGGCATCACAATACAAAAAAATCTCATTTGTGACATTCCTGCCTAAGAACCTGCTCACCTTGAGCTGCCAGGTCAAACGGGCAGGCAGGAAGAGCTGGGGCTATGGAAGTCCAGGCAGGTATGGACAATTCAGGCTGCAGTTTGTCTCTGAATGAAACCAATTACGCTTCCAATGCTCTCAGCACTTTTGTTTCAGCCGATTACATCTGCTCTGTAAAGCGTGCTTCGCTGCTGAGGGGGGTGGGCTTTACTCAAGGTGGGAGTCTTTGTCTCAGGCCTGCCAGGTTTCACATCTATGCTCACTGTCTGTTTCTGAGAAGAACGTAGGTGAAATTTTCTGGAGTACAAATGGGAAATCCCTGGATGGTGACATTTGGAAATGGGGTCAGGAAAGACTGTTATCTGAAGGTCTTGGAGCTCACAGCCCTTTCTGGAAGCAGCTGCTGCCAGCGTGTTTGTGGCGAGAACTGCAGGATAAGCGAGAGCCTCCAAGCAGAGCTAAGTTACACATCAAATGATCCCTAGAGAGCATGAGAAAGCTTAAGAGCAGCAGTTCTTCAATAAATAATAAAAAATAAGAAATCTGGACTAAATGAGTAAATAAACTGAGGCCATGCTCAAGGATGGAAAAAAAAATCCTGATAATAGGCCCTATTTCTCATTGATGGTGGCTGTCTCTCCCAGATCGCTCTGCCTTTCAGAGCTGCAGCGCTTCCCCCTCTTTAAAATGCCATTTCAGAGGATTAGTGCTCTAACAGCCGCTCCCAGCCCTGCCAGCCCTGGTTAGTATCTGCCTTGCTCTCAGACACAGGTTTGCAGAACTGGGAAGCGATGCCGGACCAGTCGCATGCTACCCCACCGAGCTCCTGGGCCCCTTGGGGGGGGAGGCTCCAGGACACTCCTTTCAGCTCCCCGTCCTCCTTCAGTCTTATGCAGATTGCAGCACAGTGCTACAGCAACCACTGAGAGAGGATAGAAAAATTAGAGCCTTTGAGGTTCATTTACTGAATGACAGGTGTAATATTCAGAGTCCTTAAGAGACCTTTCTTTTGCTTTTCAACAGTGGCAGCAGTTCAAAAAGACCCTTAAAAATTCTTTTTTGTGCATTGTCCTAAGAGTTGCAACTATACACACCCGCTCCTGGACGAGATCCAGAAGTGTCAGCAACAGTCTGAGGGTGAAGTTCCTTCCCTTCTTATTGAAAACAATAATCTAAAACTCACCGTGAAACTCTTTGTTCCATACCCTCTACAGTGAGGCCGAATGAGACCCCAGGGCATCCCACAGTGATAATCCAGCCTCATGTAACTCGCCTCAGGGTCTGTGAATTAACATTTACAGTGACCGGGTGGGTAAAAACTTTCCTCACAGCTGTTTCTTGGCACTGCAACACCCACCAGAGCCTTGAGTATTTCTACAGTGGCCACACATTGTGTAATGTTTATTACGACCTTTTACTCTGTGCACACACTTTGGTAGATATCCAGTATATGAGTCCTCCTGCTCCTTCCATGTGTCTCTGGTCTTCTATCAATTAACTTTCTTATAAGTACATATCCTGCTTCAAAGCACATTTTTAATGGAGAAAAAACAATACTCCTAACAGGCTTTTAGTCTATAATGGGCATGAACAACTACCTCGTCGGCAAAACCCTGGAACCTTAACGCAGTTGATTTAATTTCTTGTGACACACTTGCAGTTTCCATAATTTTGCCTCTGGCACTGGCATCCAGCCACAGTGGTGAGTCATTGACAATTCCATTTCAAGGGTTAAATTTACATGTTTTACATAATGAGTACACACATTTTTCCGTTCCTACTAATTAAATTCATTGAGTCTTCTGTGACTCTACTGTCACTATGTAAATGGAGGCAACCTACCATTGTTGAGAAAGGCTCAAGGCGACCGGGTCCAACCCTCTCTGTCAGTCACTCTCTGGAACACAGCCAGGCCTTTGCAGGGCTGCAGAGGTGACCCAGACACTACAGCACTCATTTCTGGACCTCTGAGAGGGGGGAAAGTATAAAGTCTGGAAAAATAATAGTATCTTCCAGATCTGTCAGAAACCAGGACTGCCTCTGTGCAAGCTGGGAAATGTCAGAACTTCACTATGTGCCACTTGCTGATTACATATAAAAGTGCTCATTAAAGTAAAATTTCCTTCTAGTTTCTGTTGCTTGTCTTCAGCAAAATTCTGTACTCAGAAATTGTTAGCAAATACACAGCCTGTCCTCCCAACACCTGCACATTTCTAAATTCCTCCTGAAAAAGGTTCTCATCCCTAAGTGTCCTGGTTCCTGAGGAACAGAAGGTACTGAAAAGGCATGAAAAGGCAGCAAGCTCTTGGAAGGAGTGGTTTGGAAATATTTCACCTCAGATTTGGCAGACTCCTGAGAGCAGCAGAAAAACTCAGTCTGAACCAAAGACATACTTGTAACACAGCAATAGAAAGAAAACACTGCAAGCTTTCAAGGAAGAGACAATGTCTCTGCCTGTCTTTGTACACCTATCACTATACATGCTGATCTTGATTGGCATTTGTTTCTCTATTATAATTTAAAAAGCAGATATATGTATCTTTAAATTCAGTAAGCCCCCTCTCAACACCCGAAATTCTTTGGAACTCCTGTGTGAAGGGAAACATCAAGCGACCTTGTTTTGCTCCTTGCAGTCCTGGGCAGATTTGCTGCTCCAAAGTTGCTCCGATGCCCCCGCTAACCTTTCGCTTGCCTCTCAGTTGCATTCAGAGAAGCACTGCAGAGCTGGGAAGCAGCAGGAGGGAGAGCAAGCCCAGCATGGCACAGCAGCACTGCACACAATACACTGCCAGGGGGCTGCCCAGGAAAGCCTGAGACTCCTCTGTGGAGAGCATCCCTACTTGCAGCCAATGCTTAGTGAAGACAACATATAAAATGTACTTCTTAATTGGGGTTCTTGCACTCCAAATGGCCACTAATTATTCTGCCTCCTTACTAACCTCTTCCCCAGATGGCTTTCAAGTTGTATTTCTGTACCTCTGATACATGTATAATACTGACTGAGAAAATAATGATCTTACCTTTAAAGCAGTGAAGAAGAAAGGATCACACAGGGATATCAAAGCCAGCAAAAGACAAATCCAGGTCAAATGAGAAAAGGAAAAAAAGAGAGAGAAAAACACAGTTAGTTGTATTTCACTATGAGCAGGCCAGTTAAACAGGAAAAAAAGAGACATTTTAATTCAATTTCATTTGCTTTCTCTAAGCAAATGATAAAAGTAAAAACAAAGGAGCAAATTAATGAGTGACACAAACTATTTCTGTCAGTGGATAAAGATTTCAAAGGTTTAAGCAGATAATTTTTCTCCAACATTCCTTTGTGACACTGATTTGCTGTCATCAAAGGAGTAACAGGAAGATCTTTTATGTACTACGAAATTTAACACAGACACATACCATTCCACTTTTGAACACTAAGTAATGGATGCAGATATCAAGAAACAGTAGGGTATGTATCAATGTATCCATCTGCACACACTTAACTATATTAACACCTTGGCAAAACTCCAGTTCTTGGTGGTACCAGCCCAGCCCGTTGCATTTGCCATGTTATCTCAAAGCCTCGGGCACAGTTTTAATATCCAGTCACTTTTCTCTATATTAGCAGTATACTTCTGGCACTCAACCAAGAAAATTGCTTTGGAGACCTGTTAAAGCTAAACCAAAAATCCATAAAACAACAGAAGTTTGGTGCAATGAAGGGATAAAAAGGGGAGGGGAATAATTACTTGCAAGAAAAGAAACAAAGACCGTTCTAAAGTCAGACATTCTGCGAGTTTCCTGGGGAATTCATCAGAGAGACTAAAACATTTCTAGTGCTACTGAAGGAAGCAAGCAGGAGGCTCACATCCTTTAATTGTCCCTTCATTAGAGCTCCAACACTGTGGTAAAAGGTTTGACAGACGCATCAGTGAGTAGAGGAAAAAACTCAAGTAAATGGGAAATCCTGTCTCATGTTGTGTGTGTCCCCCATGCCTGCATACAGGTTTCATCAGTTTGGCATGGGAAGTCTGAATCTTTTTCACAATGCCATACATTTTCATGGATGATAAAATTACAACCATGGTTTCTGTTTGTTTTTTAAATACTATGAGGAACCCTTTTCAGTAGTTGCAAAATAAAGTTTGTATTTATATGAAAAACTTGAAATAAATGGTTTCATAAGATAACTTGATTTCTTCTACTTGAGCTCCAATGCTTGACCCTAAACAGCACATATGTAAAGAAAGAGTCTCCCAGAGAAATTAAGATCATAATGTAAGAAAAAAGATCACAGACATACAGAAAGGAACTGTAATGTGCTGGGGTAGTACAGCAAATGTGTCTACATTTGTAGATGGAGGAAGATATGCACTCACTTTGTTCCTCCCAACCATGCAGGAATATGTTAACTAGACACCTGGTCCAGACTGGCTGGGGCTATGATTGCTCAGTGCTGCCTACAATCTAATTAACCCTACTGATGGCAGTACACTGCTGCCTGGGCATCAATTTGCTGGCTCCAGTTCACAGGGTAGAAATGCTCTGTGATAACAATGAACTGTGAAACTCCTCTCCTCCTCCAGGCCAGAGCTGAGTGCTGGGAAACTGGCCCTCTAGCCATGAAGCGCTGTGGGGACAGGCAGCAGACAAGTTCCAGCTATGACGCTCACTCTCACTCATCGTGACTATGACGAAAAAAGGGCCTTCTGCCAAAGCATTTCTGCCAGCGCGTTCTTCCATCCACCGTTTTTTCTGTTTATGCAAAAAGACAGGGAGGAAATGAAATCTTGGACAAAGTCACCAATGAAGGACCCAACAGGGTGGAGAGACCATAGCTCTAAATGAATTCCAGTTATGATCTCACTCCTCAAAAACTACTGAGCAAACATGAATGAGAAATGAGCAAGCACACGTGTAAGGAGACATATGTTTCACTGGGTTCATACGGTCAAAGAAGTGAGGAGGGACGTGAACTGGCTCCGACTTTCACCTGAAAACCTTTACAGGCTGTCTGTTACTGCGTTGGTACTCACCACTGTACTGAATTCACCCAGTGAATCCCAATTTTTATAAGGAAAGCAGTGAGAATAGAGGAAAGTGGTTCAAAAGACTGTGGTAAGTGGAAGAGTGAGCTCTGTAAGGGAGGAGAACCCACAGGATCTGGAGTTTGGGCAGAGAGTTGGTCTGAGGGCACTTCCCTCCCACTGAGATCTGCCCCCAGGAGATTTCTCCTCTCTGGGTTGGAAGGAAAAGCTGCTGGTTCAGCTGGTCCTCTGGGAGTGACAGGGAGTTCCCCAAGAAATTCTACAAGACTATTCATCTTCTGTCTCAACAGGGCCCATTTCCCCAGGCAGAGCTGGAATGAAGTATAAGGCCCATGTCCTGCTGCTGCAGGGGACTGGCACACTGCGCAGAAATCAACGTTTACTTTCCGTATTTCTAAGATACTCTGATGTCCAGAGGTGCAATATTGAGGCTGCACTACACAATCAGCACAAGAGTCCTGCACGACTAACTCCAGAAAAAGATAGCCTTTTCTAGGTAAACAAATAATGCTCTGCATCTTATCAGTTTGGATATCAATTGTGGGCAATATTGCAGTACTGGAAGATTAAACAGAAAGACAAAATGAATTACTAGATCTTATTCCTGTGCCAAATGCTAGACGAGCTGTGTAAACCAATTTTTTTTATAAGGGTAACAATATAAATGACAACTTCTTGATGCTAAAGAGCACCTCCTACTGCAGGGTCCAAATGAACTGCACGAACATCAGTAAATACAGCCGTGCAGTATCCTTGAGAAACTGGCAAAGACTATAATTCCAACAGGCAGGGAGGAAAATCGAAGTGTAAGAAAGCCATAATTAATGATACCTATGGGGCACGTGTCATGTGGCCATACTGTTGGCAGGAAAGCCCCTAAGCCCAGCCCTGGTTCCTGTCAGGTTCCTGGGGCTGCTGCTGGTTGGTGTTAACACCATGTGCTAAGTGTGGGAGGGGCATATGGGCTGCAGTGAGGAGTTCAGGAAGGAGGGATAAGACATGGTAGCAGGTGAGACTTGCCACTGTGACCACTCCTACTGCCTGCATGTCCACCACATAGAGCTTCCTCTGGCTGCTGCCACCCTTGCGATGATGACTGGAAGAAGCCAGAGGAGGCTGGGGAGCTGGGAGCCCTTGGACAGGCATGATGCTCTCATAGTATCCTTACTGCTGTTCTGGATGCTCCCCTAGAAGCTGTAAATGAGCAGTGGAGATATAGGAAATGGATGACCCTCACCATGATGCAGTTCAGGTCAGGCTATTTTAAGCATCATCACTGCATTTGTCTGGTCCTGCCACACGAGCCAGGGCAGGTATTTATACCACAGCCTTGATCTCAAGAGGACTGTAGCATGACCATAAAGTTGGCTGAGGTATCAAAGGGACTTCTAGCTTTTTTTTTAATCTCGAATGGCACAGTACTGATGGAAATACATTCTGTTACTAGAGATGAACCGAAGATAACATTGTTTGTATGGAATTGGACACTCCGTCTCCAGCGCTTGCTGTTAAACAGGAAAGCACTGCTCTCTGTCTGCTGCACTTCGTTCCCCGCTGAGCCCAGGGCAGATTCCAGTCATTCCAAATCTAAAGACAGTTCTAAGGGTTTAAGATGCAAGCCATCAAAAGTCAGATTTCCTTCTAATTTATTTCATTTTACCCTGTACTGATGGGCACAGTGTCCTATCAGCAAAAATAAGAGCATCACCCAGTAAATCTCTTTTCAGAGGTCAACAGGAAAGCACAGAAAAATTGTCTAGGGAGAGCAAGATTATTTGCTTAATTCAAAACCACTTTTTTCTCATTAGCTGGTAGAGAAAGGGAAGGGAGTAGAAAAATCAATAAATATAATAACTTTAATAATAATCACATAGGGAAAAGTTGAAATGAAGTTAAATAAATGAAGTTTAATAATGATTTTTAATTACAGGGCCTTTCATTTCACTTTTCAAATGGATCTTAAAAACCTTGCCCTTAGAAACCTCACTGTATTTATGAAATAATGAATAATTCAACACAGCTGCAGTTGACACTTTACACACCACTGATGGTAATAGCATTGCTGTGATCAATCTGCACAATGCTTTTCTTTAAAGTTCCTACATCTGGCTGTTAATACAGCTCTGAATCACAATGCCTTTTGCAGTCCCTAATTTTGTGAAGAGATGCACGCAAGCAGAACTGAACTACTTCCTCAGCTTCTGCACGCCACTTTACAAAGGCTGGATTGCTCCATGCGACATCTCATTCAGGGCTGGAGTCAGAAGCATGACAGAGTGGTCTTGGGAATTACAGCGGGATGGTATCCTGGCTGGTAGCTTTGGGCAGGGAGAGGAGAACACTCAAGAATGTGCCTGCAGGAGAAAAGCGCTTAGATGTGCCCTGGCACGCCAGCTGAACAAGTGAGAGCGTTGTCTCTTTGAGGACAATTATTTCTGAAATCTTACAGATAGCAAATTGTTCTTAAGATCTGAACAGGAGAGTAAAGCAAGAGAAGCTTCCTGCTCATTTACCATATAAGTCTGCCCCTGCCCCTTTTCCCGGAATATCTCTCCACCATCAATGCAACGAATTACTGTTTGCATTCAACCAGGAGAAAGCTGCATATTGCTGGAGGGAGCTCCTCACAGCCTGGTGGGATCTCCAGCAAAGCACCAGCAACGTACAAACCCATAAGCAAAAAAGAAATTAAAAGACCACCATTAAAAACCAGCAACAACAACAAAGCAACCTCCAAGAAACAAACAACAAAGACATTCAAACTTCAGAGGAAAGTTTTCCATTGAGTGACTGAACTGTCACTACTTTTCGTGACAGTAAGATAGGATGAGACTTTAAAGTTCTGCCTGAATCAGAGCAAAGCAATGACTTGAGAGAGTATCACCTGCACTTCATGACATTGTGTTTTAGGAACTGCAAAATTATGAAGAAATTATATTATGTATTAACCCGGTATTTCAGATGGTGGACTCTTAACTCTGTGGGAATCCATTCAGGGGATGAACTCAAGCCACTTCAATCATTTATCCACATCAATTTGTGGACAATTGAATCTGTGGACTGTTGGAAACATGATGCTGATGGTGCTCTGTTGAATAACTTCATTCACATGATTTGTTTCATTATCAAGTTAATATACAAAATTTTCTCATTGATTTTAACAGGCAAAATTGGGGTCCCTTGATGTAGACATGGGGGAAGTGGGTGTGATTGTAGTCACTGGCGTTCAGAAAACTACTCACACATTATTAGCAAAATCATTGGTGTTTTCTTTCTCCTTTGAAATGATGCTTGACTCTAAAATGTTGTTTGCTGTGCAGAAGTGCCAGAAGCTGTGCTGTCTGTACATACATCATTTTGTGAGTCCTTTCCAAAACCACATCCCACAAGTACCAGGTGAGGAGGAGTTCAGATTTCTTTCAGATTCCCCTTGTGGGAAATCTCAGTTCTGCTCAAATTTGGTCACTCATTTCTTTCAACTCACTTTCTTCACAACCAAACAGAAAGGCCCTTCAAAATTTTAAAATACATCTAGAAGATGCTTAGGAACTATTTGAACATTACCAACTGCTTCATTTGCGGCTAATCCCAGGGAAAAGCCCTAGGTCTCTCAGGAGATTTCAGGTTTTATTAGCTATTTGCAAATTTAGACATTTTAATGTAATTCACTAAAAAAATAGGAAGCTTGTGCTCTCGTTTACCTGCCAAACCCAAGAAAGACGTAGTGCTCAAGCTTAGCAGGCAGCAGAAAAAAAGAGCTACAGGAAAGAAATGTGTGCTGAGAGCCGTCAGGCATGCTTTGTGGTGGCATCTATCAAGATGTCCCTGTGGCTGACCAAGAGGCTTCCGTAAGGTTTCCCTGTACCGAGCTCAGAGCTATCCACTGAGACGGAGTGAGGAGAGATTGTGGGGTTGTATTCTTCCCTAAAGCCACCTACATTGGACCACCAACTCCAGCAGAACAGCAGGAGGGAGAACAAACTGTACAACCCACAAAGATTTTGGATTTAACTGTTTCTGTTACTTTTTGTGTCTCATGATAGCAAAACAGGTTTTCATCCATTACAGGGCAGAAATACAATTTCAGTCCTAAGGTTTGGTAGGTTAACATAAGAAAAAGTTGGGAATGCTCCAATTTCATTTCAAAATTGAAAAAGAAACAACAAAAACCCCAACAAAGTGGGATTTAAAAAATAATCCTGCTTTGGGTGTTAGACCTGCTATTGGCTCTGTTTTCGGTGTGAAGTCAAATTTTGGGGGAATGCTTTCAGAGCATGGAAGACTACACACTAACTGATTGTCATTAACTAGGGATCTTACAGTTTGGGTTTGACATTTCGAAAATATCTTTGAGACCTAGCTTGAATGCTAGTAAGAAAAATAACTCCATAGCAAGCCTTCCATGTTGAAGATACTGTATCAGTTTTGCTATAGCTCCCCTGGAGAGGGGATACAACAGTCTCTTTCAGTCAGGGCTTTAATCTTACAAAACACAGACTTGCTATTCCATTTGCCAAGTTGTTTAGCTAGTGACGCAAAACCCAAGCACACAGCTGACACCCTATTGCGTTTAGACAGATCCATGTACTAAGCAAATCTTAGCATCACATCCCTGAAATCACTGAGATAGTGTAAAGCACTGAGGTCTTGTGAAAGCTGAAGTGCTGTATCACTTACAAACACTTGCTTTACAGGAGAGCAAATTTCTGCAGAACTGCCTTTAGATACATGACAACTCCTGCTTGGGAGGCAAGCTTTGGTTCTGCAGCACTACCTTCTCTGAAACCTGATTTTTCTTATCCAAAAAGAACAAAACAGAAATTCTTGATTGAACAGATTTTGTTTTGTTTCTTTTTTTCCTCTTTCCTTCAAAGGAATTGTTGATGTCAAAAAAATGTCAAAACACAATTAGGGAGGCCTTTCCTCCTCTTCAGTATGCTTTCTGACAATATTTAATCATTATCTTCCAAATTAGTTTCAGAATGATGGCAAATAAATGGAAAAAAACCCCAAAAGTACAACCAGGGATATGGAGCCAAGAGGGCTAATGCTTAAGCTTGAGCCTGTGCCTCCTGTTCACTGATTTCTGTGGGTCTTTTGCACATACTTTGGCACTTTCTGAGAGGTGATGGACTGCTCACTTTAGATCTCACATAATTTTGGTAGTGCAGTAGAGCCCATCATTACACAAGCTATATGGATGCTGAGCCAATCTACAAAAAGCAAACCTGATCCTACAAACCCCTTGTATTTTGAGTAAAAGCAGGCGTTGTTTTTAAGGAAACTCTGCAGGTTTCAGCCCCCAGGTAGCACTAGTGCAGCAAAGATCAAAATGCAAACCTAACCTATCGCAACGTCTGACCTTTGCTGATAAGGACTCTGACAAAAGTTACCACCACGGGAAGATCTGCCATACAATAGATTTTCAAGAAAAACTAAAACAAGTAAGTAGGAAAGCACTGACAGGAATTAGGGGCTGAAGCCAGCATGGTGTGATTGATTTGGCTTTGCCTATGTGGAGCAGAATAAGAAACAGTATTTTGAAAAAAACTGACGGGGGCTTGAGAGCCACACAGTGCTCTGTGCTGGGCTCAGCATCATCACCGAGAGTCAGGCCAAACCACACACTGTATCAAATCTGAGTGAGAGAAAAAGAAGTTGGCTTTCATCTACTTTTATTTTTCCCACCTGCAGGCTTAGGCTGCTGCAGACAGTTGCAATAAGCCACCATCGAGGGATTCATTTCTGGCAGACAGAAATCCCTGACAGCACTGAGCTGCTTTCCAGCTATGTCTCTTTCCCCACCTGGAATGTCCCTGCAGTCCATCCTCTGGGCTAGCAGAGCTTGTCACATCTCATGCAGCTCATTAGGCTGGAAGCAGTCAGAAGCTGCAATAGTGCTACGTGTCTTGTAAAGTACCTTGTCCATGCAGGGTGCCATATAAATCAAAACAATCACTTCATTTGATGTAACTTTGTCTTCTGTTGCTAAGTGGAAATATCAAGAGACAAAATGGAGGAGAAGGGGAGCTGGTTTTAACACCAGTCAAATTGCCCAGGTCTGCAGGATGGCACATAGCTTACTCTTATGGGTTGCTGAAACTTTTCTTTCCTCCTATCCCTTTAGGGAGTCTTTCTTCAACACTTGCAGCTCCATGCTTCACAAATGCATTAACCTTCTTTTATGTCCCCACCTATGAAATCCTAGTTAGAGCGGAGAAATGCCCTCAAAGAGGGCTGCCTGCAAAGCTGAGCTTGCAGTACAGGTAACGACAGTAATGTTGCTGATAATGGACTTGGTATTAAGGAGCTTTATCACTTAGCTCTCAAAACCTCTTAATTTTACAGAGCTGAGAATAGATAAAATCTGATCAGGTGGGTAACAGGCCTACTGCACACTGCTGGGGACAGTGGTGCATGAGCGGTGATTGGTTTTTTCCCTTGAATTACTCCCCTGTACAGATTTCAGTGAGAATTTGGGCAGATTAGATTCTCCTCTGACTTCTCTTTGCACACCCATGTCCAAGAGCGCCAGGCCAAATAGGTAAAAAATTAATGAGTTAGGACCTTCCACCTATGGACATTCATGCACAGGCAGAGCTTTTATTAAATAATATGTCCTGGATTTTAAAACTGTTCCTTCCTCCCTGTAGGAGGAGTCAAAGGTGACAGTGTAATTTCAGCAGCTCAGATATAAGGAAAACTGCTGCAGGGGTACTATTTTAAAAACCTCCAACTAGCAATACTGCTATACACACATGTACTAGTTCCTAATTCTTGTGCGTTTTTCAACTATTTCAAGTCAGTTTACTGAAATTCAACATAACTCCCCCTCTGTGTACAACATATAGTGATATAAGCAGTACTTCTTACATGTGAACTCACTGTAGTGAATAGTTAAACATATATTTATCTCCCATCCCCCCATTTGTAAAATGCTTGTGAATTTAATTTTGTTTTATGGATCACTCACAGCTGTTTTCTTCACAAAAGAAGAAAGCAGACAAAAGAAATACACTGGCAGGATAAGGCGACTTTTTAAAGCTGAGCTGTAACTTGCACTTACAGAGTTTCTCTAAGTTGGTTCCTGAGTCAATTCAGCTGCAAATGCTGAAACACTCACCTCTAGACCTCAAGACCAGTCTCAACCTACACTCCCAGGGCCTTCTCTTTCCATAAGAGAGGCAGAAGAGGTTTCCTCAGATTTAAATATCTCTGTGGCTGAGGGTTTCAGAAAGTGAGGAAAGGCATCTGAGTCACCAGGTCTACCTTAGCTGAAATAACTAAAGGGGTGTTTACCCCACAGTACCCAGGGATGTAGACTCTGGCATGCAATACCTTACAGAGGGGGAAAGAGAAATATCAGCTCTGTCAGTCAGACTGACTGGAGCATTGCTCTTCCAAATGTGGGATCTGACCTGGCTGCCGTATGGAATACGCAGCTTTTAACAAAGGTCAGGAGTTTGCTGCAACCGTCTCCTGGCCAGCTGACACAGACTGCCGTGTTTCTGAGGCAGGCGGGAGATGCCATCTGTCTGCCCAAGGAAAGCACTTGGACACTGGGAGAAGAGGGCTTGCCAGCCAGCTGACAGCACTGTCACAGAAACCTTGGGACCCATTCTGAGATTCTCCAGGACAGGACAGTTTGACTTGGCAATTTTCAGATGCAACCAACAGTCAAGGAAAAGACTGGCCTGTTGAGGCAACAAAGCTAAGTCTGGGTTATGTTCTGCCAATGCGCTTAGGAATGATTACTGATTACGGGACAGGCTTCTTGGGTGGAATTTCCAAAAAACCCTTGTGGGTCAATTTTTCACCAACTGGTCCCTACGGAAAGATATAATTAAACCATTTTTAAGGACAGAGGGGACAGAAGTTATTTAACTGCTTGAAGGGATGCTGAAATGCACTTAACCAACAGAATTCAGGAGTTGGGATCTATTTTCATGGATTGTTCTGGGATCTACAACTGTATTCTTCTATTCTTCCATCTCTGACAAATTATCGTCATATTATGCATCTCTTCTTTCAAATCCAGGACTTGCAGGTAGAAGAGGCACTGAGAGTTTCCATTCTTCCATGTATTGTGAGACAAGCAAGCCCCAAAATCTGTATGTTCAGAGCTCACTGCTGGAGAATGCAGCCCAGGAGAAGTGGCCAACACACAGTACAACAGGACAGCGAGAACATCCTGAGGATTCTCAGAAAGAATTTTGAAGGAATTTGGGCCAAACATATACAAAGATTAGATCAGACAGCAGTGAGGCTCTGTTCTGAAGTCAAGCAGTAAGAGAAAACAGAGAGATAATCAAAGCTGTCTTGCACTTGGTGGCCTCATTTAGAATCAGGTTTTCTTATGCACCAGGAAATATTGGTCCTGCTAGGGACTCACAAACCCACTTTCCTGAAGAACTTCCCATTTGTTTGCTAAAGGACTTATATCCACCTCTTTCTGTAACTCTGCAGCAGGCAATGAGAGATGAGCACGTTGCATTACAGCTTTTTCTTTTCCTTAGAGAGACTTTTGGGGTTAGTGAACAATGACATTACAAAATATATGGAAAGGAAGAGTGATCTGCTGGCACAAACCCATGAATTTTCTGGCAAGTTTTGATGAAAATTAATGAGAAATACATGCAGTCATGGTCATATTAGCCATTATTGACTCTCTTGGACTAGTTAACAGATGAAATCATGCCCTGGAATGCAGTCTGCTTTGCCAGAAGCATTATTTCTTTCTGAAATTCAATTTTTCAACCCAAGAAACAACCACATTCTGTCTAAACTGAAAATACCAGACAAGAGTGTCACATTTTAAGCATGTACTGAAAGTTTGAGTAAAAAGGAAAACAAACTCTTCTCCCTTGTTTCCTAGCTCAGTCACTTTATTCAGATACTCCTTTCAGGCTGCAAAGAAATAGACTAACACTTTTAGAGATCTGGCTGGCTTCCAGCACTGTTGAAAGTCAGCCACAGTGTATTCTGCTGCCACACTTCCCTGAAAATCAGGGGTCTTCTGGCATGGCATGAGTGGGGGGACACACTAAAAAGTGAGTGCTCTTGACCCTGATTCAGAGACACACTTGAGCTGACCCTAGACCCATTTCTACTCAGGGTAGGAAGCTTTCACACGAATATTTAACTTCAGGAATGTTCTTAAGCCATTTGCTGTCCAAAACCAGACCACTGAATTGGGAGAACATACCTCTGTGTGTGTGTGTGTGCGCGTGCGCATGGGGTGGTGGGCACTGCCAGAGCTACTCTTTCAACGTCCTGGCCCAGGGACTGGGACGCACCTACACTGGCTGGTTTGGATGCAGCAGCTCTGGGGTGTCCAGTATCAACTCAGTGCAAATCCACTGCTGCCATTACCTAAGACCTTGAAGCATCCAGCAGCCAAGACATCAATACGATGTCACCTACAGGTGTAATGCAGTGGTTTACCCTTAACACCTGTACGGTTATATAAAGCTATATGTTTGCCCAGTGAATGACTGAACGTAGGTGGGCAAGAACTAGTGTGTCATTTAGCTAATTGTAGAAAAGAGGAAGATGAGCGAAAGCTGGTGATGCTGGACTTTCTTTTTAAAGATTGCTAGTAAACTGCTTGTGAGCCACACTGCAAAAACCAGCAAGCTGTTTCTGGTCACAGTCAGGAAAATCAAAGCTCTAAGGTTTTTCAGTATATTCTACATCTGTGTGAATGGGAATACTCCTACAAGTTGGAGAATGAGCAAGTTAAGAAGTAAAGCAGAGAGCAACCAGGTTGCTGAAGGATGTGCTGATCCACACACCGTAAGAATGCTCCCCTGTGCAAAAATGAAAGTGTTTTAATTCCTGCCATACATTTACAATTTTGCTGGCTTATCCCGTAACTGAGAGAAAGCTGGAACACAAAAAGAGTGGGGAAATCACTAATATGGGCCCTACATCTGCATTCAGAGGATTATTTGCTTCCTTTGAATGTAGATGCTGCATGCAAGTTAAAACAAGACACATTTTAGTGGGGATGCAGTATTCAGAGTGCCAGGGCAAGACTGAGAGCATGAGGCACACCTGCCTTACACGCATTTAGACTGAGTACAGCAGGGGTGGGAAGAGCAGCAGTGCTGTTGGGCTGAGGAAGGAAATGCAAATCCTGCAGGAGCTGTTTGCTGGAAGGACGTGCTGTGAGAGCCGAGGCAAGAGTGGTGCTTGGTTTCTACTAAGATGGCTGGCATTACTTTAAGAACATGAGAAGATTCACAGCTCTTCTTGTGAGACTTGCTTGAGCCAGTGAAAAAGCAGAGTGGGACAGGTCAGCCTAATGCAGGATTCAGAGGTGCTCTGCCCTGGCCCAGCTCAACCACTGTGGAGTTTTATCAGTTAATTCAGTGAGAGTGAAGTCAGTACTTCATGTTACTTTGTGGCTCTGCCTTAGGAGGGGACAGGTCATCCTTTACATTTACCTCTCTGTATTGCAATAAAGCACCACACAAAGGCACTTAATCTTCACTTGGGCCAGCAGGAGCTTTTTTGCACTGATTGCTATGTCAGAAACATGCTGTCTTTGATATTGAAAGGGCAGCGATTTCCTTGCAGCAAATATGCATATATGTCATGGAGGTGATGTGTTCAGAATAGGGAGATAGGAAAGAAGGCAAAAAAGAAGCCAGTAGCAATCTTGCTTATCTGTGCTTTGCTGTGTTCACAGTCCAGGAAAACTGATATCTGTATCACTGAGATACAGACTCATTCCTCTTGGGACTGCAGTAACCATCTTCACATGGAAAATAGCTAACAACATGCTACATATAAAAGAGCTTGCCATAACTGATCCTCAACTGCTCCACTTGAAGACTATTAATCTAATTTCTTTATGATTATCTTTTCAGAAATTGGATCCAGCTGCACAGCAATCTTCAGTGGGAGGTTAATGAATATTGCTGAGCTTGCAGAACAAAATCAAGCTTCAAAAAACTTCTGGGTTCATTTCTAATGAAATGCTTTAAATTCATGGCTTTTATCTATTTTGCAAACTTTAGAAGTAGCCCTGGCACTCTTTTAACATGCTTGCTTGATATTTTTCATTAGAAGACACTGAAAAAGCATGTATTAAAATGCATCATATTGTTGCCCTTTTAGCCCAAAGACTATGCGAAATTCAAAGGCTTCCTGTCTTGTTTCCATGAAAAATTGATAAGGCTCCAATATTTCTTTGTAAATAAGTAAGACTGCACAAGAATCTACAAAAGGTCTTTTTTTTTTTTTTTTTCCCTTTTCTTCTTCTCTCCTCTTTTCCTGAACACACAAGGGAAAATAAAAAAAGGAATAAAACTGCTCTTGGAGGCTGGGAAGGTGTTAGGGGCAGGTATCCTACATGCCTGATATATCCTGCCCATCCCTCAGCATCACTTCTCATTACTACTGGGAAAAGGTGGATCTGTGTGGCTGTTTTCTGCCTTCTTCAGATTTCACCCTTTCACTGGCATTGTCTCAGCATCCTTTGTGACCAAACTTACTGTCTTTTCTTTCTCCCTCTCCTTCATGGTTACTTTCACAGAAGGAGCTAAATTGAAGCTGAGAACTTGGTAACTTAGTAGCCCTGCCCCACTAAGCAACATCCACGGAAATCATTCCGGCCTCAGCTTTGGCTCTGGACTTCCTTGTCAGACTGCATTGTTGGCAGGGCTTTCTTGTATTCCTTTCTGTTACCAAGAAAGGAGCATTAAATGGCTTCATTATTTAGTCTCAATGTAGAATGCTTACTACATACGTAGATGCTTGCCAGGTCTGTGACTGATGGCTATTTTTACTTTCCTTCACAGCACTATATTTTTCCCCGCAGGAAGAAGAAAACGCAGCAGCGTAAGCACCCCCTTATGGAATGGGTTTGCATCTTGTCAAGTACTACGTGTCTTCTCCAATGCCCGGGTGCTTCAGCTGAGACACATGATGCAAACGCATGGCGAAGGCTTGGAGAACTTCTCACCTTAACACACAACATGGCACAGCAACAGCTTTTCTGAACATGTCAGAAAGAAATTTTCTGTCTGAGGCCCCAGATCAGGTGATGTAGGCTCCACCTCCAAGAAGCCCTCCATGAGCGTGAGTTATTTTGCTTCTTATTTTATGGGTGGCTTCTGTTTTCCATCTCCTGTCTATAGTCAAGCTACACAATTCTAGGGTTCAAAGATTTACCCGTAGGGTCTAGTTATTCACCTGGGTATTTACTGTTGGTATTCACTCTGCTAATCACCTCTAGGGAAAGACTGGTTGGGAGATCTTTTATTATATTCTCTCAATACAACTCTGTTTTAATACTATATTCTCCTTCTTTTCATCACTATCTGTGAAGTTCAAAGTAAACTCGAAGGCTGTAGACAAACTTTTTTACAAGAAGCTTTAGTCCCTCGCCCACCTTCGGGACCAGCTCCAGGCACAGCAACCCAAAAGGATGTGCAATCTGTTCTCTCAGGCCAATTGTACACAAACAATTCTGCGAAAGATACCAGGAACAGACCTAATGTGCTCCTGTGTAACCCTTCTGTATTTTCCAGTATTAGGCATGCACAGACGGACCTTTGTGACAAGTTTATTACTTCCCATGTTTATGTCCTGAGTGAATACTAGCAGGATAAGCATGACATCTGCTTTAGTCCCCACTTGCCTACTTCTCATCAAAATTGCAGGACCCAAATGCCTTTGGGTCAGCTCCACAGCTCTCTGTGGCAAAGTGGTTTCCTTCTCTGTTTATCTCCCAACTAAACACTGGCTAACACAAAAATAACACGCCACCTTTTTGCGGGAAGAAATAAACTGACCTTCAATCTGGCTTCGCCCTTTGCTGTATAAAAGAATAAAGAGTAAGAAAAAATATGTACTTGGTGCACAGTCCCAGTGACTTTGAGACAAATCTTAAGCAGATCTGCAGTGAACGAGTGGACAGAGTTTATTACAACTCTAGCATTTTTACATCAGTTCACTGTCAACAGGAAGCAAACTGTTTGAGAAATGCCAGACAAATGACTTCATGAAATCTTGCAGCCTCCTGAAGTAATGCTTTTAAGCAGCTAAACTGGGGAAATCTCTCAAATGAAGCTAAGCGATAGCTCGCCATCAGATGTGCTGACAGAACAGAACACTGTTTCAATCACAAGAAAACCTACCCTACTATCGAGTTAAAAGGTGCACTGGGCTAATTATGAATCTGGATAGTAATCATTAGAGGAAGCAGGAGAGAGACTGTTCCTTACAAGTTGTAAAATGCATTTATCCCACGCAGAACTCCTCTTGCAGCTCTACAGGCACAAGGGACTGCATTCAAATGGCCTGATTTCCAGCTCAGGCTCTGGGGCTAGTGCTTCTTTGCTGGCTTGCTCAGCCCTAACTTGTACCCTGTCAAATCACCACTTAGGGGTACAGCTTTCATCATCAAAACCAAGATAAGAGTGGCAATTCAGGCTGTCCCAATAAAAGGTCCAGCTCAAGAGCCAGCTTCACATAATTGCCTTTGAAAGATGTAATACTCCTCGTACTCAGACTACAGGTTTCGTGCTTTGCTGGGAATATGCTGCACAACACCCTGATGGATTTCATATAGAGAGACGTAACATCTTTTTCCGAGATTGCAAAAATCACATTTTTGTAACCTCTTTCCTCTTTGTCTTGGACTGTTGGATAGCAACCACGGGAAAGGGTGAGCTTTAAAATATTGCAAAGATTCGCAAGGGGAAAGTATCATTAACTTGCATTTCTTTCTTGCAAGTTGAGACATCCAGTTCAAAACTCCCCTGTACGTAATATTCCCCTCCTTTGTGCTATTCAGGACATCAGTAATGACTGGTGTAACCGTACTTGGCTCTGCAAACTAATTACGGGTAGGCTCCAATCTTGCAGTGTAATTGCTGGATACTGTGGTATTATAAACATTGGCAAGGACAACATAGGTGGAAAAAGCCTCCTCATATATAAGGCTTAAAAAGATCTTACTCTACATTGATATTTAATTCCTTCATAATGTTAATAAAAAGCTTCATGAGCAGTATGTATTTTAAGACCAGCTCTAATACTCAAGAGTAGGTGAGTGCATTTAGAGAGAGATAATTTACACTTGGATTCTGAGTACATGTAACACTTACTGTATAAAAGAGTTGACTTGTTCCCTATAAATACTTTTGAGGTAACTTCAAAGGCCAACTGGAATCTCTTCTATGGAAAATACGCAAACCCTAGGATTACACCCATGGGGAGGGAGACTTAGGGGAGAGATAATGAACAGCCAGGCTTTCCTTCCAAGGTCACAGCCTTACGCCCAGCCTTGACTGATGTTTCTACCTAGAGACTGATCGGTGCTAGACATAAACCGGAGCACTCCTAATCCAGTCCCTAGGCAACAGATACCTGTATTAAAAAACAAACCCTTACACAACTTGGTGGACAGTAACTGACAAGGGCAAGAGAGATGCAAAGGAATGAGAACATGTGAATTAATGACTACTTTGACCTACATACATCCTCATCATTGTAGTAGCTCAGCTAATGTTCTTAAAAAGGCTTCTCCATGCCAATGAGGAAAATGCTCTGCTTGGGGACTGCAGGGAAAACTATTCTTCTCTCCATAATGAGTCTAAATGGTGAGGAAGGAAGCCCATGCACCAGTGTTTTCAAGGCAGTACTTCTCAGCTGTGCTGCATTTAGGTGGAAGAATGATCTACACTCCTTTTGGCAGCAAGGTCAACTGAAGCAGCTCCCACTGTCCTTTCTTGCCCTGCATGGCTTTTTTCCACCCCCGAAGCGCTCGCTTCAGTAGTGCCACAACAACTGCTTCGTGGGGCTGAATGCTGGGCTTCATCAGGCAACTGAGCCAAGTTAAAAATAACCCAGCAAAGGAAGGAGCCCTGACTGCTTTCCCGATCCAGTTCAGCATGCAGCCCCCGAGCCGGCAGCTGCAGGGAAGAAAGGAGGAGACAGCAAAGGAACTGTTAGCCAGCAAAGTCACCAATAATCAGATTTCTGAACCATGCTCTAATTTGATCCTCACATCCTCCAACCTCATGGAATTGCAGTATTTTTTGCCTTGATTTATATATTAAGAAAAGACTGAGTTAGTGAAATATCCCATTGCCCTTCCTGTGTAACTGGAGAGTTGGGAGCTGACAGGGTGAATGTCAAATATCTCTGAACACCCAGTAATGCCAAGGCTCCTGGAGGAGCGGAGAGACAGTGCAGTAGGGAAGAGACCTAAGAGCTGAACCTCAGCACCATGCTCACACACTGGAGAACAGCTCCGATGGGGCCACACACCAGCAGCGAGTTAGGATCAGGGACAGAATGCTTCAGGTCTGGACCCCACTCCATAGAGCCTCAGCACATCCCTGAGCATCTCTGACCCTTCTTCACACTGCCTTTGGCAAAAACCAACCCCTGCCAGCTGACTGCTACCTGTGTCTACTTCAGACAGATGATTTCGTCATAGGGTCTTCTCCAATCTTTGATCTGGTGTACAGGGGATGAAAAACTGCCTCCACAGCCTAGACAGCACCCTGGGGTGTGCAGTGCCGTCGGGGTAGGGGACAGACAGGCTCCTGCCCCAACAAGGGACCAAACAGGGAATTGTCAAATAAAATTGACGTTGTGTAGCTCCAACTTACTAAGCAAAAGATAACTCCAAAACTTCACATGGAACTATAGCCTACTCCTTTACACAATATTTTGGGGGTTTCCCTGTCAGAGTAACTGTGTGTTAATCCTTGCAGTTCAGTTGTACTTCCCCTGTACATGGGCTTCCTGTTGAGTTCAACCAAACTCATGGGACAATCACATTATAACAGTTACCAAGAAGATGCAGAACTTCCAGCAAACTCCTTTATCAACCCGCTATAGTATTATACCCCTTTTCTAGATTAAAAAAAAAAGGTTCAGAACTGTTAAACAGATACTCAAGAGACTCTGCTCAATAGGGAAGACTCAGAAGTGTCACAACATGGAGTGTCACAGTCCATCTCATCACAGAAAGAGTAGATTAAACCTCCAGGGCTACCTACTAAAACACACAGACATCTATCCAACCCATGCTCCCACTTTGCCCCATATTTCTGAGGTTTGCTATGAAATCCTGCACAGAGCAAACCAACACCCAGGGACGGGATAGTCTACTGTGGGCAAATAGCAGCTAAGAAATGATCACCCACAGGACCTCGGGAACCTCCATCCTTAGAGGTTTTAAGAAGTTAGATAAATATCTGCCAGGAGCAGTTTAGTTCAAATTGATCCTGCCTGGGGGCAGGGATGGAGTAGATGACCTCTTGTCCTTTCCACGTTGATCTTCTGCAATTCTGATGAAAGCAGAAAGAGCAGAAGCTTGATTACAATCCTGTCTGTGACAAAGACTTTTAATTCATCCTTGCAATTACCATTAGTTTCTCAGATGGCTCTACGTGCCACAGAACTGAGATTAAAGCACTTCCCAATTCATGTGAACATGTGAAGTGCATATACGCACCAGCAGAAATACAGACGTGATGTGCATCTCCAGCTGTATTTGTATCTATAACCGTTTATCTACAAAACATACATCTACCATTTCTATAAACGAGTCATTGCAGATAATCATGAAAACAGTAGATGGGAATGAAAATGGAAAAGCGAAGCATTAAGGCTAAATATACCATAACAATAATTCCAAAGCTGCTACTCATGACTGCTATTTTTAAAGCAGAGAGAGTTTACATGTCAGACTACTCGAACTTCTCTTATAATACAAATGAGTGATTACAACTCCTAAAGCCAGAACAAAAACTGACTGCCACGGTACGCCACAGCCATCGTATTCCGAGACATCACGCGTATCAGTAATATCTCCCTTTTGTGCCAGTATGCGCCAAACTGAGTAAAAAGTAAGCTCTGAGATAAAGAAATATTCTCCATCTCACATCATCCTGAGAGAAGCCACAGGAGACAGACTTACATGACAAAACTTCTGCATGAAGGCCCCAGAAGGCAGAAAAAGCTGGCTGCGTTTTAGCGGTTGCTTTTCAGTTGATGCCTGAGCAGAGTGGTGGTTTAAACTCCACTAAACCACACCACAGAACAGAAACAGAAAACAGAAAAATCTTTCCTGGCTTATCTATTAATCTATTGCTTCAATGTGCTCCATGACAGCACAGCTGTGATATATAGTCTTGCATCTTACACATAAAATGTAGTTTACTAAAA
Source organism: Actenoides lindsayi (assembly GCA_025331215.1). Lineage (NCBI taxonomy): Eukaryota > Metazoa > Chordata > Aves > Coraciiformes > Alcedinidae > Actenoides > Actenoides lindsayi. The sequence goes on from WTSP01023883.1 coordinate 114,348, forward strand.
TACATCGTAGAGGTAAGCGCACACAATAAAGGATTCATCCATAACAACCAGCCTCCACTTCAGGTTTTCTACAAAATGTAGGGTAGCTAAATCTAATTGCTGATTATTGAATCACATTCACTGTATCTCAAAATATGCTTTTGCTCTTTGAAGAAGACACGTACACGGATATGGCAGGAGCTTTCATCAGGGCCAGCTGAGATATCCGGTGTCCTGCGTGAATCTACATACATTATCTATGGCCGTGCAATAGCTGGATATGCACAGACAAGTTTTAAACACTGTATAACTATTACACACACACATTTCTGCAGAGATTAGACGTCTGTTCTCAAGAAATGACAGGAAATGACTGGGGAAAAATTATGAAAACTAAAATAATCACCATGCAAATCACCAAAGTGGGTTTGAGATGCAAAGGGATTTAATTCATCAATTTGCACAGATTAGGCAAAACTGAAATTCACTGCATTAAGAGCTCCTATTTATTTCTTAAAACCTTTCTTGGCTGGGAGCCATTAGGTACTTGTAAAAGATTAGAATTATTGGTGTTTGATGGGCTCTCCTAAAAAGAAAGGAAGGAAGAAAATGGCAGATTTGAGTCATTAGGATCATCTTCTGTTAACTCCTGTATTTTACAAAAACATACTTTTAAAAGCATAAATAGATGACAAAGTGCCTAACTATCACCTAGCGTGATTCCAGGCCCTTTCTGCTCTTACTAAACACACTTCCAGGCAAACCACCTGCACTTTGCAAGTATTCCTTCTTATTCAGGCTGACACATACCATAGGCTGAAAGATTCATTTTACAGATTGTTTTGTTTTGTCCTGCCATGTGAACACTCAACAGCTCTTCCATAATAGCAAAATAGCTATTGCAGACCACTGAGCTAGCTCCCTTTTTCTTTTAAATAATGTAAGTGGGCTGACTCTATTCAAGATGAAGGATGAGCTATCCTGACAGCAAGACATTGTTCATTAGGCTGCCTGCAAATCTTGCTCGTGCAGCTTCTGTCAATTATCTCCAAAGCAAGCATCAAATCTTCCCTGCTGTTCTTATCCTAGACCCACTGCCATCCTCCTCCTAGACGTCCCATGTTCGGATGATGCTGCCTGTCCCAAACCCAGTGTGGGTTTGTTATGCTTCTGGTAAAGAATTACAGTCAGAACTACTACAAACTAGGACTTAATCTCAAGCTTTTTACTGGGCAAGAGATTAGCACCCTAATACATTTCATTAACTGTGTATCAGGAGACACGATTTGTTGATTGATCGAAGTTACTTGATTTGAAAGGTTTGTGGAAAGAAATGCTTATTTTGACCTTGCAGTCCAATGAAAAAGAAAACCAGCAATCTCTTAGACAGTTCTACAACACAAAAATATGTCCAGAGTAGACAAAGTAGTAATCTGTGGTTATAAAGGTAATTTAATTTTCAAAATTGCATTTATACAGACCTATTTTATCTTATACATTAAAAAATCATAGAATCATAGACTCATAGAATGGTGTAGGTTGGAAGGGACCTTAAAGGTCATCTAGTTCCAATCTCCCTGTCATGAGCAGGGACACCTTCCACTAGACCAGGCTGCTTAAAGCCCCATCCAACCTGGCATTGAACACTTCCAGGATGGGGCATTTGCAGCTTCTCTGGGCAACCTGTTCCAGCCTCTCATCACCCTCGCATTGAAGAATTCTTCCTTATATCAAATCTAAGCCCTCCCCATTTCAGTTTAAAACTGTTACTCTTTGTCCTATCCCTACACTCCCTGACAGAGTCCCTCCCCATCTTTCCTGTAGGCCCCTTCTCTTCCCCAGTATTTGCCTTCAGTACTGCTTCTGCACTAGAATAGTGACAAACAGAACTTCAGAAGCAACCAGAACTCAGAGGACCCAATCCTGCAAAAATGGATTTGGCAGGCGAGACATCTTCTTGCCTTCAGCACATGCGGGCCTGTGTGTGAGATTTGGGTTACTGCTTATTTCAGAAAAACTGGCCCAAGTCTTGCTTCTTACATTGTTTTGGCTTTCCGTTAATCTGTCAGCCTGAAAAATGGTTTAAATTGTTGTTACGCTGACTTAGAGGATTCCTTTATTTTGTCAGAATTTTGTTAAAGAATCTGAATGTTCGCTATGTCCAGATTTGGGTGAAAGCCATCACATCCCAATGGAATGAATATTATAATTCTACTGCAAACAGGTTACATGGCACTTCAAGACGTTAACTCCTCTGAAGTTCACCCATCTACGATGCATTAAAAATACCCTGCTTCTCACAGCTCATACAGGCATTAAAGGAAAACTGGATAAAAATCTGGGTAAGACAAAAAGTATTTGTCCAGAGTAACATTAGCCAAAGACAAAGGGCTGCTTAATTCCAGTGTTATGCAAAAATTAACTGCACGGTTAAACTTTCTCCTTGTTTTATAGCTTATATCACTTCAAAAAGATCAGTCAATAACACTAAGCATGAAGGATTTCTTGCATGAGTTACAATGGTGTTCTCTTTCCTACCTTGAGAAGTTGCAAAGAAACCACACGAGGCTCGTACTTTGTAGGATGAATAAACAAAACTTAAATGATTTGGATTCTGAATTTTTCTGTTTTGATTTACTAAGTTTTCTTTATGTCTAACACAGATTTATGTCTTGACTACTCTGAAAGGCCATGCTTACGTCAAAAATTATGACAGCATGAGAATCAAGAGAACAAAGGCTATGTAACTGACAAAGCCTTTCAATTTAGGCTGCTTAAAAGCTCTAATATTTTGTTTAAAATTCCAACAGTTAACGAGCGTTGTTCAGAAGGGATGTCCTTGTTAGCAATTCAATAGCTCTACTCTTTCAATTATCAAGTAGGATCATACTCATGCTTGAATACCTAGGAGCAAAAATGGGTAAAAGCCTTGAGCACAAGAACATCCTTTGAGAAGGTCGCTTTTAAAAGACATTCCAGAATGCAATATAGTCCAGCTATGTTACCTCCCCCAAGAGCATAGCATGTTTTTTCTCCTTTTAAATAGAGTTCTGCGTAAACAAACAGGCCTCATTTTTCTCCTTGGCTTTGCAGAGACCTGCGTATAACACTCAGCTTTTGGTACACAGGTACTCCTGTTTATGGTGTGCACAGCATCCAAATTTGGACATTTATTCTAATTGCTCATGTTGGGAGTACAGCCTTCCTAGCTAGTCAAAGGAGAGAAAAGACTCCCCTGGATGATGATACAGACCATGCAAAACAGAGGCCTATCTCTCTCAACAGTATAAAAAACTTGAAGTTTGGTGCTCTGCTGTTATTCCAGCTGTGATGGTCTGAAGTGGCACAATTATGAGTGAATTAGTATGAATATACACCACTGTGCTTAAGCACCTCGAAAACTAAGGACGTTTTGGAAAATGCTAGATAAAATTCAGTTACGTTAACATGCAAATTCTGTGTTCTTATGCCTTATGTTCATACATATACATGCATAGACCCTGTGAGAGTGTGTTTGAATGTTCTCACTATTTCATTTGCTCTTGGGTGTAACTGCAGATGCTGGCTGGGACTTTACAAGGCACGGTGGGGGAAAGAAGTGGGGTAGGCAAGGGATCAGCTTGCTCCTCCAGACCCTGTGCTGCTGGGCTGGGAGCAGCGCAGGGCTCGCACGCCTCTGGCAGTCACTCTGTTTGGCAGCGTGCCGGAACCCGTACCTCCTTACTGAGCTCCTGAGCAGGATGCCATACCTTTCTTTTTAAATTTGGCTTTGTGTTTGTTCTTACATTTTTGGTTTCTTCCCGATAAAATGTCAGTGGTGTTACTAATGCATGGCAGCCAGCAAGGATGGCTTGGGGGTTCCCTCTCCCTCCCATTTAAGACTCCAGCCCTCACAGAAAAGACCCATTTTTATTATTGCATAAATCCCCTTCCCCATACTCAGTGCACTAATAACATTAAAACTATTAAACAGCAGTAGTTCAAAGTAGAAATTTGCTGTGCACTTCAACTCCTCTGCTCTACGATTACGGCAAAGGAAGAAAAGAAACACATCTTCTATTAGAGGGAGATGACAGTAAGTTTGGAAGGCACAACAGGTTCTCATTTCAGCTGTTATCTGTAGTTTGGAGTTTGTTTCTATAAACTGTCACAACAGATAACGTAGAAAACAAAGAAGAAAAAAATCACAGTATTTTGAAACTACACAGCTTTAGGAAAAGCCATAGTCACAACGATGACTAGTAACTAACCAGATCACAACTTAGGAAGAAAAAAAGCACAGGACTTTGAAACCATGTTTCACATCAGGACTAGACCTCATGCAGCAGGACAATCAACCACGACTGCTTCCAACAGGGTACCCCTGAGAAAATGCCCTTTCTGCTCCGAGTGACGACAGGGAAGAAAAAACCAGACGATGAGGGGATGCTAGTTTATGCTGTGATAACGTACAGATTCAGCATATAAGCCCAGTAAAGGTTGTTTTCACTCATCTTGGAATAACTGAAAAGAAGAACGGAAAATAAGCAAAGGTTTTCTGGATTGGAGAACCCTCTCATGTCTCTCTGCAAGCTCACTTGCTGCTTCCCACTCTGAAATGTGGGATAAAATGACCTAATTTTTTAAAAAAATAAATTAATGGAAAACAATGTTCAAAGGAACAAAGCCAAAGTATGCTTGTTAGTCCAGCACGTCCCCCTCCACTTTATTATAATGCCATATCCCACTGGGGGAACTTGCTCTTGGCGTTGCTGCTGCCCTACACTGCAGAGCTCTGGCTGCGAGGGGCTATCATTCGGGCCCACGGGGTCTGCTTGCAGTGAAACCCTTAGATGGAGCTGGCAGATCTTCCCCTCACTTCTCCTCAGGAAGAAGGAAACAAAGCACCACATTTATTTGTTGTTCCTTTGCCAAACTGTGACATGCAAACAGGCACACTGGGGAAAGGAGGCCTTGCCAGAAAACTAGCTGTCGCTGCTTTTCTCTGCTGTAAAATAAAGCATGTGTATTCATGCATGTGTGTGTGCATGGACTTGGATGGAGAGAGAAGATGAAGTAATGGTTGCCTTCTCCCTCCCAGGCCAATTAACATTCCCTTGGAGGTTTTTAATTAAAGTGAATGTCCGCCCAACAAAGAAGGCAAGTCGGGGAGGTTGACATCACACCTCCTCAAAAAACACAAAGAGACACACCTCCCAGATAAAGGCTATTTATTATCTGCTCAAGAGACTTCTGGGATTCGTTCCCCTCTTTTGGCCTCACTGTGGCCAAAGAGTCCCTTTCTGACAGGTCCATACAATGCCTAATTGGCTTGCCTGGGATTTCTTTCTTCAGGGAAAGCAGGACTTTGGGGTGTTGATGGAGAGAGATTCTGTCCTTTTGGCTTTTAATGAAAAGACTCACATAATAATGCCATCCATTTGCAACCATGACCCCCTAGAAGATACCATGTGGATAACTGTTTTCCTCACACAGTTAGTGAGAACTAGGAAAAACACAGTGCTGAATTCTCAACTACTTTGTTTTTTGTTTTCCCAGTACTATAAGAAACAGAGCATTCAAGAGATGACACTCCCCTCGCTCTGAAGCTGGATTTCACAAACACCAGAAACTTCAAATAAGTCAGTCTTGCTCAGATACATGATACATGGCTGACTGCAAACACACTTTCAACAAGTAGGAAAAGTTTTTGAATGGTCACCTATTGCTGACACCCCATGGAAATCCTAAATAATGGCCTGAAGGCAACTGAGGTGAGGACTGCATGCTCATAGACCCGCAAGTATGAACAAAGAGCCATCAGTCCCGAGTGGTGATAGCACTGCTGTTACAATGACTAAGAGACACGCAACTCTGCCCACGCAGCACAGGATTAACTGTATTTTCCCCCGCAGCACTGGATGGCAGCATGGACCCTGTGAACGTGGTCCCATGAGAGGAGCCAAACCCCAGGAACAGCCTGCTGCTGCCAGCAGGAGGGATGCTGCTCTCCTCTTACCATGTGGGGACAGCGGCTTGGCCTCTCCTTTGGCCCTGCTCTTGCACTCATCTTGTGTCTCCTTGAGCCGAGTCAGCACATCAAGCTTTTACACATAATAACACATCAAGTCAGCATACAATTTGCATCCCACCTTTTTTTCAGTATTTTTTTCCCCAAGTTCAGTGAGGCAAATCCACTCACTAAGATGCCAATCACACCTCAAGGCCAGTGCAAAGGAAAAGGCACACATGGAGTGGAGAAGGGAAGACAGATGACCGTGTCTGCCTCTCTGGCAGTTATTGTTTCAGCTCACACTTTCTGTAAATGCATCCCAAAAAGTGAAGAGTGGTGGGATGGGGCAGGATTTGAATATACTTATTTCACATGAAAGAGCACTGCAATATATCTTCTTTAGTGATCAAATATACCAGTAAAGGTTCCCAACCAGTTTACCCTCTACAGCAGCCCCACTCAAAACTTCGCTGTAACTGTAGTCTCACCGACTGCAGATGAGAATATATATTTATAAACTGATCAAGGCTGGCATCAAGTGTCTGCACAGCAGGTAGCTGCCTGGAGCGACAGATGGTGTGGGCAGCCACGCGGCCCAGCTGACGCAAACCTGGGCCTACACAGTTCCCGGCTGCCCCGGCTCCCCCTTCCTTCTGGCACAGCAGGGCAGCAGCCAGGAGGAGACACTGCTGCTGCCCTGGGCAGCCCAACCTGCTGCTCAGCTTGCACCCCACCCCACAGCCAGAATGGGAAGAGCGAGGTGGTGATGGCATTTGCAGCCTTTGCCTTTTCTGGCTGCTGGTTGTAGGTAAACCTTGGTGAACTCACCGCACTGGGTGAAATCTGGCTGCTAAAAATCTGTTCCTCTTTTCCAGAAGAGGAGGAAGGTGGCTAGCACTGCCAGAGGGGACTGAAGGTGGGGAGCAGCCCACCTCACTGACATACTGCCCCGAGAAATTATTTTCTCTTTGACTTCGTGGTTGTGAAATTCCATTTTTCCTTAACATCCTTACTGATGGACCTGAGAGGACGTAGAAATGGGTGCAGCAGAGGAATGGTAAATGACCAAAGAGGGAGTGCTTGAGAGAGCCTCCCCCTTCTTATCCCTCACAGCTTTAGGGCAGCACTTTGGAGAGGTTGCTGACAGCATGGGGAATGAGCCATGTGTTGCCACAGGGAAGGTGACGGCAGAGCACTTGCCATGTGTGAACATCTATGAGATTCATGGGCCTTTAATACACCCTTGGGCTGGGGGAGGTCTGTACACGCTGCCAATTGTATAGAATGAAGTGCAGCAAATTCTCACCAGAAACCCAAGAAAACTGCCATCCTTATTAGCTGCTTGCAGTTCAGAGAACTGGCTGACCACTAGTGGTTTGTACTGGAGAGTAACAAGCTGTCCCTGCGACTTGTGTTCACTAAACATACTTAGTGTCCATTTGTTGTATTAAAATCAATTTCCATAATTAGATAGCAAAAAGAAGAGAAAACAGAGAGACAGGAACTGTGCACACGAAGGAAGCAGCTAGATAATATAATAAAAACAAAAGGAAATCTGCAATTAAGAACCAGGACATTCCATAAACTGTTTCTCTGATTTGTCAGTTTAGTAATCTCTCCTGTCTTGCTTTCTGAAATTAAAAGATGCTGCTTTTGCATCCCACCAGAGCTTTCCGTGCTGCTCTCAGGCAGCAGTGTAATTCACACCTGCTCACAGCTGCATGCTTTGTGCACACACCCAGCACCGTGGTCCCGCGGTACTAAAATAGAGCAGAACCTTTCTGCGGGTCCCCATCCTCACGCTCTATTTTGCATGTATCTAAAGGCAGACAAAGCATACTGAGATCCTCAGGTGAACGTATTCAAATGCAAATAATACTAACTATAAACAAAGCTAATGAACAAGTCCATTTCAAGAGAAAAATGCATCATATATTCAATGTTTATATATTAATATATTATAATTAATTCCCTCTAGCACTAATGTCTGCTTGGCCTGGAACCAAAGCAGCTGTCTTGGGGGATTCTCTGCATGGTACTCCCTCTTAAATACACTAGAAGCAGACACTTATCCACTTTTAGGCCTTTTATAATGTTTGCATGGACAAAAATAGAGAAAGAGGCAAAGACGGGAGGCGTGGGGAGAAAAGAATAAAAACAATAAAAGAAATGCAGCCTGGAAGTCAGGAAAAGCGAGTTTCCCGCAGCACAGCTCCAGGGGTGCTTTCTAAGGCTCTCAATAGTGATTCAGAGAGCTGACGTTTACTGGAGGAAACCAGGCTAAAGAGATTATCTGAGTTTGCAATTGTATATCGGTTTGGTTATTTTACATGCGGCTTCTGATGTCCATTTCTATTCCAGAGACAGAGCTAAAAAGCTTGGCTTTGTTCGCTGCAGCTCAGAAAAGGGGATGTGGGGAGGCGGCTTTTATCAGTGCTGCAATGCAAAGAAGTCCATAATCTCTCCCAAGTCCAGAGTTACTTTTCTTTGTAACTTGGCTTTGTCTGCTGGTATATCAAATATACAAATTTCAAGAAGGTTTCCAATGTACACTTTAACGGGTGTCGCAGTGTGTTCCAGTGACCTCCTGGCATCAGCAAAAAGTCCTGTTATTTAACCTCCTCGGCTGCACCTTGACCTGAGCCAGAGGCTAAGGGAGTGCAAGGCCCCAGTTGCAGCAAAAACAACCACTTCAAAGAAAGATAAAATGATCTTTGAAGAAAATACAGTAAAAATACAGCAAATTAATCATGAATTATGTATTACTAATTTTGCATCAAATTATGTATGCAGCACTGCATCAATGAACTATGCAGAAAGGAAGGAATCTTAACAGCAAAAACGTGGAAGTTCTCAAATTTTAAGGAATATTACCAGATTGCCTGGCCTGTTACAAATAATCATAACCTCAGTTTAAGAAAATAAGTTGCTCATTACAGGTGGAGCTGAGAACTGCCTCCCCACAAAGAGATTTCCGTGTCAGAGAAGCATCCCGTCTTATCATCTAAAGACTAAGGTACATCTGCACAAAGCACACCAAAGGGACGTTCCTAACTTTAATGTGGTCTTCAGATGGATCAGACCTATCTTTGGTTTGATTTTGTGATTTTGTGGGTAACTTAACCTGCCTGATCGTGTATTCTGTGGTTAAACCAGTTTCTTTGGAGGGGAAGAAATCACCATTTCTGAAACTTCTTATCCGTGACCATTTCCAAGTCTCTCTGACCTACTCCTAAAAGCCTTAATTTATAAAGTACAAAACTTCCTTTGTTATAAAGCAACCAAAACGCTACTAAAAGGGTCTACAAACTCCCCCGGCATTGCTATAGAACCCTGGCTTCTATAGTGACCTTCTTTGCTCTGTGGGACGGATGGGTGTGTGTCTGTGCATCCCCGCGTGCAGAAGGCCTGGCCTGTAGCTGAAAATACTTCTTATTGCTAAATGTTGATGTTATTTTTCATACCGAGGACAGTCAAAGTATTTTCAAGTATGTATAATAGCAGGACTGTGCCAAGGGATTTCATGACTGTCCTTTCACACTGTTCTATATAAATCAATTCAGAGCAACCTGACTCCATCAATGAGATGTTGCTCTGCAAGTTGCACCCGCATGTGTAACAGAGCACAGGAAGATACAGAGAGATTAAGGTCACACTGAATACACAAGAATAAGCAAAAAGTCCATAAACCTCTCGTTGTCTGTGGACGGCTCTTTAACACTGCAAATTGAAGCAGCCATGTAAGAACCATCCCATACTTGGAAAGTCAGGCACAGCCCCAAGTGCAACACAGAGAGTGCCCGAAGGAGGCAAGGTGATGATTTCATCTTGGCTATGGGGGAAGATCAGGTGTCCCTGCATAAACATCTAGTTCTAGTGCCGCTTCGAGACTGCTAATCACATCATCCTCACAATTTCTGTTAATATCCACAGCAGGATGTTTTGTTTCTACTTCAGCACATTCCCCAAGCCTGGCTTTGAATGCTGCTGGAGGAGAGATGTACTGGTTCTCGCTTACAACACTGAATCCAGCCAGATCTTTGGAGTACCTTGCTCAGCATTTGGAAGAAACTGGGGTATCAATGAGAACTACTTGGTTAAAACAGGATCACGGACAGCAACATGGCAGCGACAAAAGACTTGGCAAAAATAGCTACCAATTTCTCCTCTCAGAGTATTTACCATTCACTGGACAGCAGAGCTATCATATAGAGCTGTTATCACCCCCAGACAGCAGCAGATACCAGGTAAATCTATAGCAAGAGTGGTGAGGCAGGCATTTTCCTGTCAGACAACAAAGCTTCTTCATGAGAGACTTGTTATGAATGCCAGTTTCAGGTGAAGATTTCCAGATTTTGATATACCAAAAGAAAAAAAAAAAACCCAAACCAAAAAACAAAAAAACCCAAAAAAACAACCCAAAAAAACCCTCAAAAAATTATCAATCCATGGGACACAACCCTAGGAAACCTGGGGTCATCAGTTCTGCTGCTCACAGAGTGACTTCCGTGCAAAAGCACATAGTCTGGGGCAGGGCTTTTTCCTCACGTAACACCCTCCAATGCCACCACTGGAAGCTTCCGCTGAAAAAGGCAGTTTTTCTTCTTCACCACACAGGAAAAATTATTAACTTCCACTGAAGTCACCGTAGCTGGACTTTGAATTTCCTTTGCCTAGCATTCACTGTAGATTAAGCAAAGTGACAGTATGGTGTGTCAAACTAAATTAACACAGCTCAATTCTTTCTGGATCTTTTACTATAGCGGCAATTAAAAATAAATGTCAGCCAGTGACATAGCAAGCACTAATCAGAGCCTCCCTTTTTTTATTTTAAGAGACCTTACAGTATTTTGTTTGGTTTTCACCAGGAAATTTCCAATCTTAAATCTTACAACTGCTAAGGTTAATAAATCTCCCCTTGTCAGCCTGTTCTGCTCCTTATTTCTTTTTTCCTCTGTGCTCACGCATGTTCAGAGAGCAGTGCCATTATTATTTATGACACTACCAACCCTCTTGCCTGTTCAGACATTTTTATGACTTGTGGCCACATTCCAAAGCACAACGTTAAGGGCCTTAATGTCTGTGGCAGAAAACCTTTCAGATATCACATATGTGTCAGCCTAATATTTTAATCATTCTCTGCTTCAGGTATAATGCTTTGCCCTCCAGGGTTTGCCAGGTTACAGCATACTGATATATGTTTCAACAACTCTTTGCCTCAGGAAGTCTTCATCAGAATTTATAGCACAGCAATGCATTCTGTACAAGGGCATGAGCAGGCATGAATCTCATATCTCCATCAGCATCATCTCCTCTGGGTTGTAGTCGGCTTTTTTTTGCATGGAAACAGTTAATACACCTTACCGAGCGGTCATTTGTGAACTTGCTCCCATTCCCAACATTCCCTATTAAAGTGTATTTACTAATCTGCTTGCCACTGGTGTGACAGGGACAAATTGGTCCTCAAGCAGTGTGTGAATTCTCGTGGGTCTCCTTGTGCTGGAAGTGGGTTGGGGGAAGAGGCAGCAGAGGGGTGACGGGGAAGAAGATACTGAAAGCTGGGGCTCCTGGTATGTCAAAAGAATGGGCTTACAAAACGTCTCGTTTAGGTGATTCTGCACGTGTCTCCAGTCCTTAATAAGACATTAAAACAGAAGTAAACTAGGATTAAAAACCTATCAGTTCAAATAGAAATACAAAACACAGCCTGAGTGGGATGCCCTGGAGCTGCAGGCAAGGCCCTGACTTGACCCTTTCAGTGCCATCTGGCCATTTCTAAGCACCGGCACCAAGAAGTTTTCAAAAAGCGCCTTTTACAAGCCCAGCGAAGCTGTGGAGAGCCTTGAGGCACAGATACACACCCCAGCTACTGCCCCTTCCAAGAACTGAAGGCTCAAATTATACCAATCACCTTATAAATGATGGGGGTTGTTCCCCAGAAGTAACCAAAACACCTCACATACATTTTTGCCCTGCCATCTGCCCAGCCTGCCACGCTAAATAATTATGCTCTCTCCTCAAAGGCTGGCCTTGATTGTGCAGAGGTGAGGCATGAAAAGGAGGATTATGTCTCCTGACTCGAAAGCTTTGTAGGAAGGACTGATCCAAGGTCAGGCACACACATTTCTTTCCCACAATGCCCAATGAAAAAAAACTGAACTGCAGATCAAGAGAAATGGCCAAGAGAGCTGTTGTTATCTTTGTTTCAATCCTTTAAAAATAAAGCCCGCACCCAATTAAAATAAAATACGCGAGCAGGACAAAAACGTCTCTGGCACATCGGGCATCACTCGAACAGATGCTTCTGTAAACTCAGAGTAGCCTGAAGGAGAAGCCTGAGCACAAAACACACCCCTAAAAGAGAAGACAAGCGTGTTCAGACAGGCTGCATTCGGAGAAGGCCTTCCCAGAAACTAGATCCTGAGGCTGCATTTCAACCAAATATGATGACAAAAACTTGCACTCAGAAAGCTATTTTCTGCCTCAGGACGCAAACACACCTGTCTGCAGGCTCCTGTGGCTATCAAAGCCCAAACCTGTCGCTCTTTCTATCACAGCATCCAGTGCAATTCATGTTTCTTAAGAGTATTTGCAAGACGTGCTCCTTCAAAAATGTAATAATAAACCCTTCAATATAAAATAACCAAAATCAAGAGAGTACTGTTTAAATATTACAGAACACAGAGATCCCAGTCTTACCCTCCTTCAAGTTTTAACATCCCTCAAAAAAATTACTACAATAATATACTAAGCACTATCGGCTCCATGTGCCCTTGCATGCCAGCCTTCATCTGCAACTGCAGATGTTACACTGAAATTAGAAACCCTGCAGGCCCAAAAATACTGGCTTTCTGCTATGTTTGTCCAGCACCCAGCACAGTAAGAGTCTTGTTCTGCTACCTGGGCTCCTGCACAGTGCTGCCATGTGAACGTGAAGCAGGACTAAAGCCAACATCAATGCAATGCAGCTCACAAAAGCACTCACCTCAGTGTCTTCCTGACCCAGGATCTCTCTCAGTGTAAAACGAATATAGCAAAGAATAAATATAATGTATTGTGTTCTCTGCATTGCTGACTTCAGGAAGCTCCAGTGAACGCCCCAGATTGCATGATTATTTCTCGAGGGGAAGGAGGCATTGGAGACAATTAGCAAAGACTAAGGAAGAAGATAGACTCAAAAGAAGCAGTCCTTGTTGGGTAACTGCTTGGCACCAAGGTGGCATTTAGCACAGCTCAAGTGCAACCACTGCTCCTGCTCTGAATGTAACAGGGAAAGACCTCCTGGTCTTTGAGGGGAAAACAAAGCAGCACCTCCAGCCTTGAAGGGATGGAGAAAGGACTGCTCCAGACTTCAAAAGAAGATCAGAAACAGACCACTGATTGGTGATGCTCTCTGCAATGCTTGCAGTCCTTATGAAAAATTCTGCAAGAAAAAAAGTAATTTCTACAGCAGGAAGACTTAAAGAAATGTGGCACTGTAAAACCATCCTCCCTCCCCTCCAGAAAGAAGCCTGCCATTCTTAGTCTCATCCCATGTATGCCCTTTCCCTGTGCTGCCTCTGAGACGAGATGCTTCTGCCACTGTCGTCTTGATACAGAGAAACTATCTCTGCCAACAAATTGACAGAGAATTTCAGTCTTAATAATCATCCTGCCCTGCACTTCAGCCTGATCCACATCCCAGAAGGAAGATTAATCCTCTAAGCCTCTCAGCTCCTAGAAACGATACTTACAGGCAAACAACTATCCCCACTCATTCTCTTCCTCAGATGATAATCAGAAAAATGTCTGTATTTGGCTCACTATGACAAGCTGATTTTAAACCTCCTAAGGAGCACAAGCTTGTTGGCTCTAGGGATAACCCTGCTCGCCCCCTGCTTCAGCTGAGCAGCCTGGGAAAGAACAAGGCAGGCCATCTACAGAAGGGTTAATGCAAGCTGGTTACACAGGCAAATCCTGAGCTCAGCGCACAGGGCAGCATGGCAGACCTCCCCAGGCACCAGCAGCTAGCTGGAGATGCAAGGCCCTGGTAATCCTCGAGGTCTTTTCTTCTCTCAGACAGTACAATCACAGGTGCTATTCAACCTGACTTCAGTGTATTCATCACTATTAATGCATTCTTTTGATTTGCAAAATGACAAGTTCTTGGCAAACCAGAATCCATGTAGAAGGAAGTTTGAAGCTAGGTGGCTTGTTAGGAAAGCCGCTAAAGCTGTCCCTATACAGAAATCAATACCTTTGAAGATTCAGCCTGCCACACCTTAGTTTAGAATAGGTATTTTGCAAAGTTTTTGCAAGGATAAGAAAAGCAGTGAATGAAGACATGAAACACTGTGGTCACAGCATTTAAGAAAGATTTGGGTACAATTTTCTTTTCTTTGTTTTTGTAAGTTTTCCATTTTGAGGCGGCTCTCTATAAATTATGCTATATTCTACAAACTTGATGTTTGTTTTCCTTATTTATACGGCAAACTATTTGAACGACGAACCTTAATTTTTTGTGTATTTATAATACAATCTACAAAGATATCACAGCAACTGGAGCTAGTAAAATATACATTTTTTCCTATGTAGATAATATGCATGATTTCTGGCTGAAGAAAATTGCCTTTCAGTATTTTACTCTCCCCTGGCATCAAAAGCGCCTGCAGGAAGACAGAACAGGCAATAAAATACATGCAACACAAACAGCATATGATAGTCTATGGCTGCTTCACATTAAGATGAGGTTAATTAGAGCGGTGACCTAAAGGAGGCAGCAGTAGAAACAAGTAGTCCTGCACGGAGAAGAAATAATGTGCCCAGCCCTCCTAAGCACTCGCCAGGCACCAAGGTAAGCAAAGAGGCTGCACAGCACAGAACAGACAACCAAGGAGTTATGTCCTCTTGAGTCACACTAAACCTTCCTCTAGCTTTGGCTTCAAACAGACAGTACAACAACTCAGAGTAAACACTGCATTTCTGGGAGGGAAGGTGAAGCTAAAAGGCACAGGTAGCTCAGGTCTTCCATGGAAGGTAAATTGGTTGCTCAGCATCGCCTACATCTAGCAGTGGATTCAGCCTGTGTGCTATTTCATTCTAGATCTGAGATTTTTCTAGATTTTTCCCCACTAATGAAGGTCATCACTACATGTCCACTGTTCTTGGCAAACAGGACATCTACACAGAACCACAACTCGGGAGGCAACTATGTCCTCCATTTGACATGTGTTAAGAGAAGCCCCAGGAAGAAATTGCAAGCATCTCATTGCAGCAAAATGAAAACGAAAGTGGATGTGCATGGGAACGGCAGAAGCAGCATAAGAATTTCTTGTTAATGTTTAATTATTTGACAGCTAAGCAAGTCAGGAAAACTGCATAGACATAACTGGTCTTCATCTAAATGTCTGCAAAAAGAAACACTTTTCTTTCAGCAGCTCCACGTTTTCTTCTCGCTCTTTTGGCAAAGTGTTTAAATGCCTAGGGACCATATACTGTTTGAAGGCCTGAGAGCATACAAGTCAGGCAGGTCATTCAAGAAAACTGTGATCACACAATTTGCTCTAATTAATTCATTTTTTTTGTAAATCGCTCTGAGGAGCCTTGATTACTTCAACACCTTTCTAATCCTGCTCTCAGGCGGCTTTTGCAAACTCACACCTACATTTTGTAGGCTTAACAATGATCCATTCTGCAGCGAGCTGGTGAGTTTGTAACACATTCTCCCACTCAGATTGGACTGTTTTAAGGATAAGGAATCAAATCAAAAGGCTGTGCTATAACTAATCCTTCCACCCTTCAAAAAATAAAAATCAACACAGCAAGCTCAATAAAACTAAAAGTAAAAAAAAATACATAAGCCTAGAACAACTGAGTTAAACAGAAGATTTTGTAACAAACCCTCAGCCCTCCAGTGCTGAAATTCAACTACACAGGAGGGTTCCTTTTTCCTCCTTGCTTTTCTGAAAGCTTTCATGATAAAAGTTCTGGGACCAGGACTAATTCTGTGTAACTGATTGAAATTCAACCCATCATTTCCTTCTAGGTGGTTTGTTCTTAATACCTGTTCTGCATCAGAGTTTTGATACTCAGATGCACCCACTGTGCCATCGGGAGGGAGGAAAAAACCCTATTTGCTATATCAGAGATGATGAAAAGCAGAGAAATCAAAGGGGAAAGGAGACAGAAGGCTTTGTCTCTTTAGTGAAGGCCATTCCATATTCCCCATGACTCTCCAATGCTGGGCCAGCACAGACAAGTTGGCACTTGGTGCCCTGAAGGAACAGGCTGGCAGTTTGGCATGAGGCTTGAAGAGACAGCCTGGGTTTGGATCCCATCCTTGCTCTCCAGCTGACACCTGACTTTGGACAGAGCTCAACAGGAAGCAAGGCATCTGGAAAAAAGCCTGTGATTCCTTATCTAGGTAACAATGAGAAGCTAATACAGCAGCCTAAATGAGACATGACTCAATTAATGAGAGCTGATGGGGCTAATGACTAAACAGATGGTATTCCTAAAAAAAGATGAGGGAGGGGAAATATAGCTGTGATAATCGACCTGCTGCAGTGTACATGGCAACTCTAACACTGTCTCTTGCAGGGCACTGAAACCACTGAGAAAAGAGTGCTGTTTGCCTCCAGTGCAGTAGAGAGCAAACTGCAAAAGGAAGCCTCTCTGCACACGTGGACTAAGGGAACGCATCCCTTCTTCCAGCAGGCAGAAGATGGTTTAGTTAAAAAATCCTCCTCCTACGGTCACCAACAGGCTGGTAGGAATTTTGTTACAACTGTGATTTCCATCTCTACATACATCCATTCTTTATTTTTGACACGCTACAGCAGAAGCACTTCGCTGAAGTCTTTCAAAGACCCAAGTGCTCAAAGCTGAGACATGGCTTGAACGGAAGGAGCTTCTAATTGCAGGGTACCAAACAGTGCTGTTGTCAGCGTGTTTGTGCAACAGTAACTCAAGGACAGACAGACTGTCCCTCTTGAGACACTCATACATTCCTGGAGCATCCTGAAGGTTTGACTGGACTTGATCCCACTTACTGTTTAACTCTGTTGAGATTACAGGTCAGATGTTATGGGCCACTGGATTGTCAAGGCGAGTCACCATTAGGGTGAAGAGTGGCCTCTCTCCTTTCCGATGGTATGTCAGCTACAATTATATTTGTTGCATTTTATCACAGGCCTGAGAAACCATAATGAGCATAAACCTACAAATCTGACAAAATATAATTCTTCCAGCTCCAACTAGCAGCCTCCTTTTAACCGTCACCCATATGCTCATTCATCAGCTACTCTTCGATTAGGCTGCTGTGATCAATACATACAGTGTTGCTAAAGCTTCCCGTGGATTAAATATGCCACTGTAGCATGTATGTTCTGATAACAGGTTTTGCAACAATGCGCCCCTCTACGGTGCTTGCCAGCGGGAGGGAGGAGGGAAGGTTCATCTTGCTCAGTGATGACTGACAGGAGTGTCTGCTCTGGGGTGAACTCTGGAGTTCCTCCCCATCCCCTGAGCTAGCACACAGCTGTCTGCCCCCACCATGAGCAGCCTAATGCAGCACGCATTAAAGGCACTCATCTCTTCAGATTTTTGACATTTAGAAACAGGAAAAAAGAAAATAAAAAAGAAAAACAATTTAAGAAAATTAAATTTTCTATTCCTGAAGCCATAAAAATACTTTCCTAAAAAGGGTAGTGCTCAACGCATCCCTTTTCAGACTTAGGAGCATCTCTGAACTTGACGCTGTAATGTGTCACTTTTCACACAGGTCTTGGTCCTGCCATAGACGAGCACCTTGCTCTGACACCCAGCGACACACTGGAGCCCCTTTGTGCAATACCCACCACCAGCAGTAAGCCTTCCCTTTACATCAGCTATTTTTTGCAGAAGACAAAAGTCAGCAACAGTTAACCATTAAGTTCTAGCCAACAAATGCAGGATATTTCTGTCTCTGCAACAGGGGGCCTAGGATGTGTGTGAGATTTATAGTTGAGCCACATAAAAACAAATTCTCAAGGAATATTTGAACAGCTGCCAACCATCCCAATTTCTAAATGCAATTATCTTGATATGCCTTGTGACTAAAGACAGTCTGTGACAGGAAACTGTTTTGAACACAAATTGCCTCACCAATTGCCACTAACATACTGGACACAATAATGAATAATTTTATGGTTAAGATGGGGAAGAGAGTTACTCCTCAAGAGACGATTCTGGGATGACCTGCTGGGTGTGTGACATACCAAGGAGATGGGGTGAAATCCTGCCCTCTTAGCTCTCCTCTGAAAGAAAGACACAGCAGCATGGGTATGTCTAGTCTTGAGGTCTTTCTTATAAAAGAACATTAAAATATGCTCATTAAATTCAGAAAGATTCAGGGGTGGATGGAGGTACAATTTATGCAAGAACAAACCCAAGAAAATAAATTAAATCCCCTGCTTCTGTTTGCTACCTGCTTTTGAATGAATGCCTAAAGCCAACCAAGGCTGACTTGGTTGAACCTTTCTGCTGACTCTGGCAGCAAGGAGCAGGGCCCACTTGCCTCCCAGTGAAACTATATGGCCATGGAAATTAAAAATGACTGTTTGTGGGGGAAGGAGGAGGAGAAGAAAGCTTTCACATGATAGCCTGAAATTACAGACAATAATGCAAGATTTGTTATTGTTTCAGCCTTAGTTACTCTAAACAATTAGATCATAACTCTTAATAATAATAATAAAAAATTTTTCTTTGTTTCTTTGTCCCTGTTCAGATTGCATAAAAAAAGTTCCTCCAGCTCCACTTCCACAAAGTACATGGTAGCATCGAGTATCCCAAGACTGGTTGAGATTAGCTTCCACAGTTCAAAGCAAGAAAGCATCCCTGTAAGGCATGTAAACTATTCTCCTAAATTAAAGTGCAGAATTCTCTTCAAATAGACAGTGCCATTCCTTGTACCGCAATGGAAAAGACGGTTTACAAATACAGAAAATCTTAGGCAGAAAGCATAGAGGGGGATTCTTAGGCAGAAGCACAAAAGAATTAAACTGAATATACTGGCACAGCATCAACAAATCTTTCAGAGAAAGGCTGACAGTCCTGCACAATAAATCTGCATCCTCTTCGTTACAAGCCTGTCTGTGAGAACACTCTCCACTAAAAGCATCGCTATAGCAAAGTTCTATTTATAGCAATCCTCATGGCAATTCGCTACTTCTCCCCCTTCCTACCCCTCTCCAACAATCACAATGATCATCTCTTGGATAGTATTAAAACAGGAGTGAAGCTTATGTTTCCTCATTTTAAGAAACAGTATGTATTACACAGGAGAACCAAAGAAAAGGTACTAAAATAGTGCTGTTCAGGTTTTGCTGGTGTGAAGTCAGTTCATATGTATATGATTTTTCTTGATTCTGCCCCCCTCTCCTCTTTTGATAATATCCTTCCTGGAGCAGAACCAGCTGCAAGGCTGCTTATCGCACTCCAGGGAGAACACATGCGAGTACACATCATCCTGCATGTGTGTGAGCCTACAAGTGACTTCTAAGGCAGAGATTTTTAAGGGACTCATTCAAAGTTGCTGATTGACAGCTGCAAAAGCTGTGCTCCTATATCATGCAGGAACAGGTACAGCAAAGACAAAAACAGCACAGTGTTGTCTCCTCAGTTTTACTTGGGCCAATGAAAGCCTCGTCATTTGTTCCAGCTATATCAGTTAGTCAAACAAAACATGCTAACTACCTCTAGAATCCTTTTTTCCCCTCTTAAATCTTTTGATCATTGTGGCCATAACATTACCACTGCTACTACTGATGCTGCAACAGTAGCGATTGCATCACATCAAGGGAAAGTGATTTGTGTTCTTTATTTGTTCACTCCTTGATCTCTGAAAGAGAGTGTCGGTTGTGAGAGGGGCAGGTGGCAGGGGAGTTGCACGCAATTCCCACATTTGTTACAACATGGAGCACTTCTTGATCACCGGCTTTTTAATGAGCAGCGAATCATCCAGGAGTGAGGCTGTACATGTGCAGCAAGATTCTCTGGGTTTTCTCTCTTTATTCTCCTGTTTTCAAAATCAAAGATTCTTCCCTGCGATCGCATTCTCTGTATGCGGTTTGCATTTCTGACCAGGACTGCCTGCATTTGGGGATTATGAAAAGAAAACCAGGGCAGGGACACCATTCTTGTGGGTCTGACCCTTAGGCACGGGTTATTCAATCGCTGAGAGAGAAAACAGTGGAAAGAGAATACTCATTATTTTTGTTCCTAGGAATTTACACTTCTGAACAAAGATTCTGCTGACACACACAGGTTGTTAAGCTTTCGGTTTGCTGGGTGCAGCTCCAGTTAGAGCACTCCAACAAAAGCAGCTGTGTCTAAACAGCTTCTTTCAGACACTGTTCTCCCTAATCGCTCTATCCTGGGCGAGTGCTGTCCTCCTTATCCCTGCTTCCAAGCATGTTCAGGGACCTTAAAAGCCATCACAAACAGCATCACAAGCTGAGGGCAACACAAAACCAACCTGCATAGTGTAGGAGCAGGATCTTGATTAGCCAAAGGGCAACCCAACAACAAAAAGTCTCTGTGAGAAGGGTTAGCAAGCGATTTTTAAGGTATCTAATGCATCAATATGTTGATGAAATAAAACCCCATAAAACAGAGAATAGCTGAAATACCTACATCCCTCCTGAATCAATTTTCACTTTACTACTTAATCAGGGTTTTCATCATTTTCTGCATTACATTAAAATGCAAACAATACCCTTGAAAAGTATTTAAAACAAGAAATATTTCAACTTTCTTTAAAGTCTGATACAGGCAGGTTTCTGCTTTTATCTTAAAGCTACATTTCCAGTCTGGTACTTTTATGAAGTAACTGGAAACAGTGAAGCGTTGAAGTTTCACTGTAACCAGCAGAAATGAGGTGGTGACGCCTCCCTCCCTGGCTCCGGCTCCAGCATCAGTTTATTCCCACAAAGACCTAACCTGGTGAGCTGTGTGATATTAAAAGGAAACTGGCCAAATGCCAAGTAGACCAGCCCTCAATACCTTTTCCCATCCATCTTTAACGTTGCTTTACCTCAGATTTGTACATTCTCCAAAAACTTTCATGCTCGTATGAGTTTTCAATTATTAAACCGTAACCGCAGTCCACAGAAACAGGCACGCGATATTCACAATAAAATCCCAGCACCTTCTGGAGCGTGAACAATTTGCCTTGGGGAGCACTGCTGTTACTATACTGTGGATTTATTCTCTATTTATAAATAAGAGCGAACAAATGCTAGTGTAAAATTTCTTCTTGTCATCACAGTTAACAGAAAACAAGCTATCATGAAAGAATGAGATGTCTCTGGATACTGATTATGCATAAAATGACATCCACTTGAGTTTTGTTTTGGAGTTTGAATGAGAAATTATTTAACAATACCCATGTTTTTCAGTAACCCCCTGGCAAGCACTTTTGAATTTCTTATTTCTCTTACTCTAAATGAGACTACTCAAAATTACCTGTTTGTTTTTAACCAAAAGACGGTATTTGGTACTACTGCTTACAGATGATAGAATCTGAAAAGTAATTTCTTCCACTTTCCTGACTCTTTATGGGAAAAGTGGTCTTTTGTGCTTGTACTCAGCAAAGCACACAGCGTCGGTCCAACTGTAACTGACACACGAGCCTCCAGCTGTGAATTCCCGTATTATAAATTTTCACTTACAGCTCCAAATGCTGCACTTAACAATCACAGATTTTAAACAGGATCTCAGAGACTGAAGAAACATACCCAGGACAACCACCTAGAGGATTAACGAACAGGAAAATGCTCCTTGGCTGAATTTCTTCTGATGCTCAGCAATTGCGTATTTGCAATCAGAAAGAAATATGATGTTACACCTTCCTTTATGTATTATATCTGTATCTTCTACACAGATAAGAAAGTGTCAGAGTAATATTCACCCTTTTATTTCAAAATACTTTTCCTTCCATTTAGGATCTTAATTCTCGAAAGGTTTTTGTATTCTTTTTAGTAGAAAAAAGCACCACCCAAAAGTCACATTTCTACCCCAGCAATCTCTGTGTCAACTCTCTAGCCAAAGCTGGGGAGATCCCAGTATCAGAGGAGCTGTGGAAGCTGGCAGCCCCAAGTACCTGGGGCAGGTTTCTGACCCCCAGCAGGTACTGCCCATCCAGCTGCAGCTCTCTGTCCACTCAGGTGAAAGGCGAAATAAACTGAAATAAGGAGAATTTGTGCAGGGGTGACTGAAACCTTCTGAAATGTTCATAAACACCCCAGAGTTGTATTTTAGTTGTTACACTGCTTCAAAGCCGGGGGGGAGGGGGGGAAGAACTCTGAATCCCAGACAGTAAAACCTGTTAAGGTAATGAGGGATTAAGATCAGTAATACAGGGAGGCTGCCCACAGCCACTCGGCACAGGCCCCGATCTGCCGCGTTCAGTGCCCCCTCTCGATGGGGCAGCCGATTGGAAGGGCAGCAGCGATAACCGGAACGCCAGCTCCTGCTGCCTCCCTCACAAAACCTGCGGTATTCTCACGTGGAAGGTTGATGTCTTGTATTTAATCTCTAACCAATTTTATCTCCTGAAGAGTTCCTTTGAGAGAGGTGGTTAATAAGAAAGGCGCTATAGAAATAAAGAATACAGTTGATTGCATATGCAAATCAGTGCGTGAAGTTTCTTTGGGGAAGGGGATTTGCAGCTGAATGGGTTAATGATAAAAGCAATTGCTGGGTTTTTCCCCTGGTTTTTTTTTTTTTGTTTTTTTTTTTCCCCTTGTCCTCCTCGAAGGCTCCACAGCTGAACAGGATGGATGTGAGTGGGGGAAGGATACTTAGGGACAGAGAGATCAGAAAGTACAGACATTTTAACTGCTTAAAATATTTCTGGCAAGCCTGATAGCGCTGGTGGCAGAGGAACGCAGCTCTGCCTTGCAGGAGGACTTGCCTTCAGACGTGACTCTGAGACAACATTTTTCTTTAAAGTCTCCACTTTTCTTTCTTTGGAAATTGGACAAAGAGCGAGAGAGGAGCAAGCTAGCAGAGGCAGCAAAGCAGTTATTCTCCTCTCAGGCGCTGGGGCGCTAACAGGAGGGATGCCTGCGTTGTGAAAGGCTGGAAAAGAATAAAGAGACAGAGAAATAAACAGAGAAATAAAAAGGCAGGAGCCTGATCCCTCCAGAAGCAGTAAAGCTTTCCCTTCTTTTCTTTTCCGTATCTTTGGAAGCTGCTGCTAAGGCATACTAAAAGGGGGTTTTGTCAGAAGCCCTCTCTGCAGATGTCTTCTGATCCCTTTGGAGGCATTTCAGCCCCTAATACAGCTGTCACTTTCTCCCTGCTGCTCGAACAAAAAAATGGGGAAAATATAATACTAATAAATTTCTGGCTAACGGCCCCAACTGCCACTGACAGGCTCCCACTGGGGACTCTGGCCTGCACCGGACACCCTGCTGGCTGAGAGAGAGGCCCCGGGCTTTAAACTGCTTTCACGCCACATTAACACCCTGCCTGGCAGAAGCAAGGAGGAAGAATCCAGGGCTGTCTGATCCCCTGAGCTACTGGGAGCTGCTGCTCTCTCCCACCCTCCGTCCCTCCTGCCCCTCTCTGTGCAAGTGGAAGCGAACAATACTTTTCTCTCAATGCAAATGCAAGGGAGAGGGAGGGGAGGAAGCACCTTACACTTGCCCCCTTCCCTCCCTCTTCTCCCCTTTGTGAGTTCAAGCAGATAATAGTGAAAGCCAAGGCCCATCTGTGGCTTCTGAGCAGACTTTGTCCCAGTTACTTAGGCTCATCTCTAAGCCTACTTTAGGCTCCCTGCAGTTTAATGCATCTTTAAGAATTGTCATTCCATCGCTCCCTCGCTCTGCCCCCTCCTTGCTCTCTCCCCTGTTCCAGTCCCACCAGCTCCCAGCCTCTCTCTCCCCCAATTAAAAATTCTTCACACTTGAGTAAGTGTATTTTCACCACCGCTTAGCACAGAAATGGGCTCTCCCCCCTCTCTGTTGCATCCATCGTCCTGCTGAATAAAAACTGGGCTGGAGAAGCTCTTCTCATGTATTATTTATTTAAAAGCTCTATCTTGCATTTCATACTGAGCCATCAGTGTGTCAGGCCGCCTTGGGACAGCATCTCAACACTTAGAAAACTGCCATATTAAAATTTTCAATGCATTTAATCACCTTCAAAATTCAATTCTTTTGCCTTATTCCCTCACTTCATGATGTACAGAAGGGTGAGGATCAGGTAAGAAAGATGAAAAAGTCCATTTTCTTGACAATGGTTCACTTATTTTACACACACACACCCACCCCCCCCAGTGCTAGTTGGAGAACATTTAAGGTCTGATGATTTTTAAATGCGCTGAACACATGAAATTACTGAGCTGCTGTCTGGGCTCAGCACCTCTAAAAATCATGAATTCAGCCTGAAAAAAATCCTAAATTACCATTATCTACACCTATTAACGTTTATTTGTAATTGGACAGCACCAAGACAGACACAAATGCTGCCACAAACAGAATATATAATGCCTGTCCCACTGGTCCCTGATGGGGGCAGGGACAAAGCTTTTTCCATGGCTGAGACCAGGATTTTTCCTTTGTTCTGCCCTTCTCTGTTACAGTGACCTCGAGTTTTACTGGACAAACTTCTGCTTGTTCAAGGATCTAAAAAACCAGCGATGCCCGCATCACTGGGTTTTGAGTTTTGTTCCTCAGGGAACTGGAAAGCGTTTGGCAGCCCACAGATATCTGTACATCTGAAGAGAGACTCTTCTTTACAAAATATTTAGTGTACGACTGCCTGCACCTATAGCTGAAGAGATAATTTTCAGTCTTGGGTTCCTAAACAGATAAAGAGGACAGGAAGGAAAACAGCAGCTTAATGATGCAAAATGACTTGCTGAAAGACATGGCAGATCAGGGGGTAGGGGCAGGGAATAAGTCTCAGTCTTGTTTTTGAAGGTTTCCCTTCCGATCGGGATCACTTCGATTTCAATAGAGGGAGGCTGGGAGAACTTGAGCACAAAGGCATAAGATCCTTCAAGGGCAAAAGCTCCACTATATGTGGAAAAGCCTTAGTTTTTGACGCATTAGAAATCTGTGAAGGAAAAGGCCTTTCTTTGAGGCATGAAAGTCCTTTGAGTTGTTACATGGATGGCAGATCCACTTAATTCTGAAAGCTGGAGAGCCCACATCTGACCACCACCTCTGATCTTCCCTCCCTCACACGGAGTCAGACCTCTCATTTCACATTCTGGTAAGAGGCAGTGGCCCTGACTGGATCTGTTGTGGAATTAACATAGTAGCAGCTTTTCTAATTAAAAATCGCAGGGTCCATTCCAAACTTGTGGAACAAAGTGGAGGAAAAACACTGCTCAAAACACAACCTTAGCATTTACTTTAGCTAGCAAGTCACTCCAAGCAGGAAAAGAAACTGAGTCATTCGTCTCCCTGCCTGCCTGCCACCAATACAAAGCACCAGTGACTGTGACAAGTTGCAGGTAAAGCCCAAACTGGAGTTCTCTACTAGCTCAGTGCTACAGTTTTGACAAACTTCCCTTGACACTGGCAAGACATATTTGCAGAACCACAGCACAGCGTATTTCTCTGTGCAAATTAAAAATGTAATAGATGAGAGAATGACTTTTTAGTGGCACGGAAGACTACTGCTTGCTCCAGATGGACTGACAATGCTGCTTGATGCACGGAAGAAATTCTCCTGGAAATGCACTGGATTTGCTCCCAGAGATGACGCTTAAATTCTAAGACCTCTTTGTATTTAGGACAGATATGAGCAAAAGGATATTCTTCTGAAAACAAAACCATTTATAACATTTTACTGCACACAGAACAAGACTGACAAAACGCAGTAACTGCTTTGAAAGAATTAGGAAAAATTCTTTTGCGCTGTTGCTGAGGTGTAAGAGGGCACCTGTGTGCAACAAGCCTGTACGCTCAGGCAGAACAGGAAATAACAGGTATCTGCTATGTCCCCCACTTTGGGGCTGACTGAAAAGCAAGTACCTTGCAATAACAAATTACAAGCAGTATTACGGCTGCCTCAAACATACATGAAATCAGGCAGCTCTTTGTAACTCGTGCATATTTTGTATTGCACACATCATACAGCATATGCTATAAGAGAAGTCAGCTGAGGCTGCAGTTTCTAGAAGGTGGCAGTGACAGATTCTCTGAACTGAGTTTAGGGGTTCAAATGCTCCATACAAATGTTTTCCCTGATAAGCCCAGTCATAAAGCACCAAATCCTCACTGTGGTGCAAATGAGCTTGTTTCACTGACATTTTCTGGAGTATGTTGATTCATATTAGCAATGATTTGGCTCGCTCTGTCTGCAAACACTGTAATGAGGATTATCTACCCATACAAGTGATCATTCAATATAAACATAAGACTGTAGACCTTGGATGAGGCTAAGACCTACAGAGAGTAAGACTCTCAAGAGCCTAAGTCAGCAAGTTCACTGAGACATTTGTGAAATGTTCATCTGCCGAGCTGTACAGTCCCTCATTGTCCTGAACCACAGGCCCTGCGGAGTGAAGCAGGTGGGAAGTGTATTAAGAGGCAGGCTTTAATAGGTTTAGTAAGGATTAATAGACTGACACTGAGAGGCTGGGCTTCACGAACAGCACCATGCCACACTATACTCAGCGTCACAAGGACTTTTGCACAAGTGGATGAATAAACAAGCTCAGCTAAAATAAGGCCATGTATATACCATAAACTTCTGGTGGTACAGCCCTCTGTGAAGGGTGAGAAGAGGTGGGTCTCTGTGGGATGGTGCTGTGCCAGCAGAAGCCCCTCTGTGCAGACATGTTTATACTGGCAGCACATGCTTTTGGTTGGAAAGCTCATTTCATGTGTGCGCACTCCAGGGAGAAGTGTTACTAAAACAGTACAAAGAACAGCTTTGCCAGTACAGCTGATCCCATAGCGAGAACACTTTGTCAGTATGGTGGTTTTTCCCTGAAAAAAGCACTTGTAGTGTAGCTTTCCTAGCAATTCTTAGGTTAACCTTAGTACTGACTCCAGCTTTCACACAGGACTCAGAACTCTAATTTGGAAAGTTAGAAAATGCTCCTTTAAAATTAACAACCTCAATCAATTTGCTTTTAGGTAGAGCTCTGTATCTTTGACACATTACATTGCTGGCTGATCTTCACCAGCTGTGTCATGTAATTAGTACTCAATGTTCAGACACATATTGACAAATTAAAAGCATAAAACCGTGAGTATCTGTATCATGGAAATATCCAAGGCAAATAAATGAAGCATAGAATTTAGTTATGGCAAAGGAAGGACTGCTGTTAAGTCATCAAGCCTACTTCCCAGATGAGAATGTCTAGGCAAGCACTGAATCGGACTGCTGGGCTGCCTTTTCCAATGTTAATTATAATCATACTTCCAGTTCCCCATCCTGGCAGCAAGGACTTTTGGGAGGTTTTAGGCCAGAGAATGGATTAAAGCTGACAGTGAAATGTAACATTTTGCTGTTTAACCCCCAAATTTCCTCATAAATAAAATTACAGGAACTCTAAATAATGTATTTCAGATGCTAATCCTTTGAAAAGCAAGGCACTGTTTAGTCCAGCCTCACGTTGGAGAAAGAAGGAACAGCTTCTAAAGAGGGGCTCTCTGTGGACTACTCTAAACATTGTTCTGGTCTCATTACCTCTCCTGGATTGAAAAGAAAAGCGCAATTGGCCATCAACTAGGAACAGTTCCCACTGAATATGCAGAAACTCAAATTAATTGTTAGCTCATTAAACGGGCTAAAATTTTTAAAGGTTCAAATGGGCTTTTCAGGCTTCAGCCCAGCAAGAGATCTATTCCTGTTGCTTGTTAGATAATTAGCATTTAAACTCATTAATTGACATGTGTCAGTTTAAATGAAGAACAGCTCTTCACAATCTGGTAAAATCAGGTGAAATTAAAATACCTCAAAATGTTTCACACAGTATCCCAAATAGATGACACTTGGGAGAGCACATGTGCATTAAAAATGTGATTTCATAGTCTGCATGGGCTGACATATGTCATATATATGACTATAGCCACCAAAAAAGTGTCTTATGAGAGGGCATGCAACATATCAGAATGGCAATGCATCCAGCAAGACTCGATAAACTTCTGGTAGCTCCTTCATCTTATTCTAACAGACTCTTCTAAGGACTTAAGAGTTACAGCCAAATCATCTACAATCCAAACAACATGCATGCTTCCCTGTATTTTCCTTCTCATTTTCACAGAACGTTAGCAACAGGAGGCTTTTATTCAGAACTAGTCAGCACAGGCCTGAAAAGAGAACACTCTATCTGCCACACACCATTGCTCTTTCATCCAGTGATTACTTCCCCTACCTGAATTCACCCAAGGCTCCAATGCCAGGGCAGGAGTAGGATGCACAGAACAAAGCAGACTACAGTGGTTATTTAGAAATAAGCATTTTTGTAGCAAGAAAGAATGGTAAATATTTTGCCTGGGGTCCCAGCAGAAGACACCTAAGTTCTCTCAGTGTATCACTCTACAAGAAAAGGTACTGTAGTTTAAGTGTGCGTAATTCTCATCCATTCTGCCGCGCTGCTTACCCTGACTGACAGCTGTCTGAAGAATACCAGGAGAGGGTGAAGGGGAGGCTGACTCACTGCATCCCCCTCCAGAACACAGATCCCTACCGGGAGAAGAGGGACTGATTTTGTACTTCCCAGACACTCTTCATGGTGAATTTACTACATGACAATCAAGAAGGAAAGGACTAAACAATGGGAAAAGCATAGTAAGAGATGGACAGATGGAGTAGAAGAGGAAGGAGGGGAACGTACTTGGGTTTCCCCTACTTAAAAGAAATTAGTTTTGTTAGATCTTAGATTTTTTGTAACATCTTTAGGTAGTTTCAAAGAGCAGCATATATGGGTAGCATATCTGAGAAACAGAAAAGCAAAAGGGCAGCTGCAGCACTCTGTGATAACTTAAAAAAAACCTCATGCAAGAAAAAGGTTAGATGGATTAGCTAGCAAAGACACAAGAAACTTCTAGGGAAAAATGAGACTAGTTCCTATCCCTCAATCAGACCTTATCTAAAGGTAAACTGAATTCTCAAACCAGACTGCAAGGTTACCAGAAATTCAGTAGTTTCCCTCGTACACAGTAACCCCTGTACCCCTGCTGCATATCTCATATTTCACACCACTTGTAATTTGGAGAGAAAATGTAGTGTAAAGAGAAAGCTGTCTCAGAAACCAGCTGCAAAACTGTCATTGGCCAAAGAGAACTACAGAGTATGCTGAACTTCTTCCTAAGCAGATGTGGGTAAAATTGCAACAATCCTGTCCTAAACATTTTTAACTGTTAGAGAGAAGATCGGAGGACACATCTGCCTCCACCGTTTCATGTAGTCAAGTTTCAAGAGCACCAGCTAGCATTCCTGTTTGGAACGGCCACAAGATGCCCCGGCAGCAGCAGCATGGAGAGCAGGGTTGGCAGAGAGGACAGGCATTGTTCCAAACTCTCACAGGTTTTTCCTGGTATCATCACCCCAGGCAGATGTCTCTACCTAAACACGAACACGTCCGCAATTGCCAATTTTCAACGACTCCTATCCTCTAGGACCCAGGCATGTCTGTCACCTTAAGCAAGTAATTGCATGTTCCAGCAGTCTCCTCTGCTTCAACTGCTGTAAAAAAGCCAGCTATCTGCCTGCTCAACTTGAAATGAAGATGTAAGATTCGAGTCCTAACAGCCAGTCAGGAGCTATAACAGCAAGCTCTAATGGTTTATTACCTTCCTGGAAGCTGGAGTCAGAAGACCTGATATTTCCAAACACTTTACAGACCTGTTACATACAAAGCAGACTTTCTTTGACTCTCCAGCTCTTTATTTCTCCTGCTGCCTCTGATCGGTTTTTCTTTTGGCTTGCCCTGAAGGCTGGGTCTGCAGAGAAACTCCTAGTGCAGCCATCACCAAGCCCACCTCTTGTCTTGTTACTGTTCGCCTTAGCGTAGCGTTACAAATACCACGCAGGACATGTAGGATTATGGAGCAAGTCAGCAATCTTTCTTAGGGAGTAGTGTAAGTACCAGCTGACAAATGGAAAGTTATTAAAAATAAAATAAAAAAATTGCAAAGTAACAGGACAAAGGACTTTGAGGTATCTTCTTTTTCACAACTTGCAGCTCAGCAGTTGCGATAGGAGTGAATTGAGTTCATTTGTTTTCTAGTGTTTAACACGCAACAGCTCTTCAGTCTGGACTCCTTGCTTTTTTGCCTACAGTATCTGAGATTGCCAAGCAGTCCCTCAGCCCTGTATGGGACAAGGCCGAGATAGCTTAGTTCCCAAGATCAGCAGGTACATTGAGTCCACTACACTCAGAACAGTTTTGGGCTATGTCCCCCAAACCACTTCAAGCTGCAGCTCTATAATGGGGCCCTTCACACTGTATATTTTGCCTCCTTACAGACAGATGCTACTATATACTGTTATTAATATTATTAACAATGAAACTTTACTCTGTTTTGCAGTTTATAAGCAGATCAATACACCATTTTCCTTCCCACCAGAGTGCCATGCTGCTTATCCATTGCCTCTAATGTGCTGTTGGGCTTTAGTTACATATCACAGAGGCAGGCAAAACAGGGAAAAAAGCCGAAGAATTTGCTTGATGGAAATCACTCATTAATTGGTACCATACCTCCAATATTCATGCAAATGAAGAGCTACAGCAAGTTCCTAATTGTCTTTTTCTCTTTTTCTCTCATAAGCACCTACGAGCTTATTTCTCTTGCAGGCTGGAGTGGGCCCACCAGGGACGACAGTGACTCTAATCGCGCTGCCGCGGTGGTGGAAGACAGGCGACTGAGGCAGGTGCCAGCACCGCACAAAGCCTGCTAAGGTGACTGAGAACATTCACTGCTATGAACGAATGCTGGATTAGCCCTGCCATCTGTTCTTACAAAAAGGTGAATGTGCTTATTGAGGAAAGTTCTTGATTTTAATGCTAGCTGAGTCGCTGACTGCTGTGACCTGAGACAAGCTGTGTGATTGATGCAGTTGACAAGGCTGTAAACTGGCAAAAAGCCTATCTCGGAAACACTTGCTGACATAAGTCTATCAAGCCAATATGATGAAAAAAAAAAAAATATCAAGGAACCAGAAGCAATTCCATGTACTTTTCCCCATCCATGCATACATTCTTAAAAACAAAGTTGCCAGCTCACTGAGGATGGTCACAGCAGAAGTGCCATGCTATTTTCAGACTGGCTTTGTTCATCTTTTCAGCCCCAGCAGCAAATACGGAATCCACGGGATAAAGCCTCACAGACCCTTCCTGCACATGGAGGTACATCCCACAGCCACAGCAACTGCTCAGAGTAAATGGCAGTGCTGTAAACAGAGGCTTGTAATCCTACATAGCCACACCAGTGAGGGACTGCAGTTCTGCTATGCTGAAATCATGCACAACAGCAAAAGGTTGGCTAGTGGCCAGCGCGGTCAAACAGCATCCAACTAACCAAGGCCTAGGTCTGTGACAAATGAACGGTATTTTGACAGACAAATAAACAGCAGTTTCTGACCTTCTCACTTGAAGAACAGCACCAGTCACTCAGTTTATGTATTTTGATGAAGAACATCTAGAGACTCCCCTGGGCCTGGTGAGAGCTGTTTTGTTAGCAACACGTAAAACAGTTTACTTGGAAATTCTGAGCAACAACATTAATTTGTGTTTTCTCATAACATTTGCTCCACTCAAAACATTTCCTTATTGGCTTTTTAAAGCAGGATGCACAGAGAACACTGAGCCTGACATCAGTTTGAGGAGTGGGCAGGGGAACTGTGGCCCATGCCAGTTCAAAGCTAAGCTTATGGCTGAAGAAACCCCAAAGTGAAATACTTACTCTCAAGTGCACTGTATTCCTGTCTAAGTGACTTTTCAACCTATTAGCTGAAACCTGTGACTAGAAACTGGAATTTTCTTACTATACATGAAGCTGATTATCAGTTTCTGTCCCCTAGTAATGACAATAAAGACTGTGGAGTGCTGATGCATCATGACTACTACTTTAAATGCCAAAGCAGATAATGTAATCTGAAATTAAATTGTGGCTTCATACTCCGCTTTAACGGCTAAAGCTAATTCCCGGGAGCAACCTTATGCTACAAACAATGGAGGATGTTTCGCACTATTTGCCATCAGGATTTGATTTTGTAACACGCTCTTTGCCCTTCATATTATTGGAGACATTTTTAGTCATACTGATTTAGAGCCTGAGAGGGGATTTACTCCTTCCGTCAGCGGGTGTGTCACAGTCTTCCTAAAAGTAACCTGAATTAAACACAACTTCGTTGCAGATACTTCACAAAGTTATTTTATTTAGCCTTTGCAACAAACCCACAACTAAACATTCTGTTAAGCTGGCTTTGTTATTACCCTCCAGCAGGTAACTGCTGAAACAGATGAGGCTTATAGTTGGTCAGGTCATTTCTGTAATAGGCTTAAGTCAGGAGTTCTTCTGAAGAACTGAACTGGCCCTACAAAAGAAAACTATTTGACCTTATCAGGAAGGTCAAAGGTTCAGTGAAAGACCACAAGAAAACTACTGGTCTAATAGGTTCAGCAAAGGCTTCTGCACCCACATTCAAATCAGCCAAAAATTTCTATGCAAATTTCTATGAAAACAAATCCCTGTAAAACAAGACCTACTGTCAGTGCTGCCAAATTCCACCTTTCCTAAAGACTTCAAAAAATAATTAAACACTCTCCACATTTTTTACTAGCCAAGCTACTCTTCAGAAGAAAATGAAATTGAAAAGGAGAAAGTCCAACAATTAATTTTCGTGTTAGTCAATTGTACCAGTAAATCATTATGTGAGCAGAAGAGAACTCTGCAGCATTCATTTGGTCTGTATGTTTACTTCTTTCATCTTGAGAAACAACATCTTATTGTTCTGTAAAAACTGGTAATTACAACACAGTAAAATTCAACAAGGTAATTGACTGGGTGGTTTTATTCATTTTTATAATTTTCAGTCATTATCTATAGATCCAAACATTGTAAAATCAAGCTAAACTGAGTATAAAATACTCAACTGCATCACCAGCTACACTTCCTTTTAAGAATTCCAGTGAGATCTGTTTCACCGTGCTTAAAAACATAAATACTTCCCAGTTTATATTTGCTAATCAATTTTCTTTCTAGGCCAAATTACTTATTTATATTAGGTTAGAAAGATGAAACAACACCCCACGGCAGGAAAATACTTGTAAGAAGCTATACAGTAGTAGCAGGAAAATGAGAGAAAGTATATCTGGGACTGGAGCAACAGAAACCAGGTGACATTCCTGTCAACGTCTTGCTATAAAAGCCTGGGAAAATTGCAGCAGTGCAGTTTGGTAGTATTTTGCTGGTAATGATGGCTGCAATAGGAAAATAAAAAGAGATTTTACAGGGAAGTGGGAAATAAAATGATTAAATAGGTGTATGTTGGACAAATCAGATCTGTGCACAAATTCTGTGAGTGGTTCAATGCTTGGCATGACAATTCTCCATCTTTTGATAGCTCTCCACCCTTATAATATACCAGGGGCAGAATGGTCTTTCATCTCCTGACTTCTTTGGCATCTGCTCAGAAACACACTCTCCAAGGAAAGAATACAAGGGCTAGAGATGCAATATCAGAATAATTTAAGCCTTTGAGAATTTTAAGTAATGGATTTTCTAAGTAAAGTGATTTTCTACCAGTTAGTATATTTTAGCTCAGCTGATGTCAAGGGAGTTATCCTGGGGAAAAAGGGAAGATGCTGAGTCCACTGTTTCATTCTAATGGCTTATATTGATCATTTTTTCTCTGTGGACATTGAACTCCCAACACATCTAGTAAGAAACTCTACATTTTGGTTTGATGTTAGATTCCCTTTCTTTTTTCTTTGGAAAGAGATGGATCACTTTGCTGTTCTGACTGGACCACTTGCTGATATTGCAGAAGGATGTCTGCTGGTATTACCAGACTGTACATTTCCATGTAATAACTTTGCTTGGAAAGCCAGCTGAATTGGTTTAGCCTGTTCTCAGTACAATGCTGCCAGCCATTGATATTCAGAAGGGAAAGCTATAAATACTCTGAATCTGTGTCAGGTTTTTTTTATTATTTTTTTTTTTATCATTATTATTTAAATCAGAATGACTATCATGGTTTTGTCTGGGAAATAGCAACTTGCAAAAACGCATTCTAGAGGGATGTAGGAGATTTAAGCGATGCCAGACGTGAATGCCTTGTTTTAGCCAGTGTACTGCCAGGCATGTCCCCGTCTCAGTATTTATCCTCAGGACCACAAAACCCACAGGATGAGGAAAAAATTACACTGCACATTTCTGCGAGACACACAAATGCAAACCAACGTCTGTGGCCTAGTCACTGATGCAAGTCTGAAGAGTTATTTTCTCTCAAATTTTTCTGTTCCTCTGGATTCAAGGCCAGCTCAAATCTCTCAAAAAAATAATTAAAAAACATAAATATTTTGGAGTCCAGACAAGAATGGCAAGGAAAGAAAGAGGTAAAACTGTAACTCCACCTATTTTTAATTCATCAGAGTAGCTTGAAGAATTAAGAAACAATGTGATAAGATATGGAGAAACAGTTCATCATCCAGGCTCAGCTTCTCTGAGACTTAAGCTGGCTTTCAGGTTGCCCACTTGTCTAAGTAAATACCTATAAATGAAGCAACTGTGACAGTTGGGTGTCCTGTATCTTTCCTGATGGGATAGCAATTTGCCTTCAGCTGGATCCCTGAAGTATCAAGATGTGCTGTGGTTGAACTTTTCAAACTGTGCAGGATGATACTTTCTCGGGGAAGCCAGCATGGCGAGGGCAGAGAAGGCCAGTGAAAGACCAATGTTGTTAACCTGCAGCTTGGCAGCATTTCTCCACTGTGCCCTTCCCTGGGTTCAAAGCATTTTGCAATGCGGTTTGTTGAAACAAAGCAGCCTTGCTTTGAAAAGGCAAGAGGTTCTCCTCTTTGTATGACTGGTGGACACCCACCAATCTCCCAGCAAGTGGCATTTAAGTGCTGCTTTTTGCAGAAACCAGAGTCACTGAACTGAAGTAGTGGCCTCTGAAATGGCAAATGGACCCACAGCAGTAACTTTCACTCAAGCATTATGATTTTCTTCTTTAACCTAATAAAGCACTGTATCATCATGTAACAGTACAGGAAAAAAAGAATCATCCTACAACATGGGCCATTTGTCCACCACGTTATCTGTCATGTACATGATCAAGTATCCAGACTGAAGGGGTAACTGAAGCTTCTCCCCCCCCAAAATCCATCATCAGGATAAAAGGAGTGAAGCTTGGAAGCAAAGCATCTCGCCCTACAGGTTGCATAGGAAAGGCAGCTCCACCAGCATATCTGGACTCACACTGAGCCACTTGGATCTTCAGGGAAAGCCCGCTCTGTCTTTTAGGCATCTTTTCAACACACCATTTCTTTTTCCCTTTACCTGTATCATCACAAGCTTTACAAGCCCCTCCGCTGCTTCCTCCTGAGCGTTCCTTTATTTCTGCATTTTACAGCCAAGTTAAAAGCCAGCATAAAAGCAGGGAACAGAAAATACAGAGGTGATACAACAGCATGAAGCCAGTTTACCTGTTCTTATCTCATTGTGATCAAAACCATAGCTTTATATCTGTTTGCAACAATGGCAAAAGAAACCAGGAAAAACAGGAGTAATGCTGCCAATAAATTTTTGGACAATTTCATGTAAAAGGTAAGGCAATTCAATTTACCGAGGTAAATTTTTTCAGTAATGTTCATATTTTAAGAGCAAGGCTATAAACCAAAACATATTAATGAATGCATTACTGTCATATAATTAATGTTCCAAAGCAGAAAAATATTTATGCTAAGAATGACGCTAACTGCATTCCCACTTAACTGTGTTATGGTACAGTACTTAATTCAATGCTTGCATTTCTCAAATACCTATTACAACATGTCTTCTGTTGGACATGATGCAGGTGTATTATTTGGCTGAACATCATGATAATATAACAAAATAAAATTGCAAGAATTACTTTCCAGTTTCCATACAGAACGTCACCACAGACTTGCACCCAAACCGACAGACCACGGCAGTCGTCTCTGCCACACAAGCCAGCTTTGAGCAGGAACACCTCAGCCCACAAGCAACAGGAGAAAGGTAAATATCAGAACTACTAAGCAACTCTTAACAGGAGGACTTGCTACTGATAGAACCATTATCACAGCTGCAATGCAGGCAATGATTCATATGCCACTTTGAAGCAATTAAAATATAAGAAAATCCAGGGTCTTCTGTAATTGATACATGCTTTCTCTTCACTCCTCATATCAATTCCAGAAACTTAAGCCAACTACACTTAATTCACTGGAGAATTTATGCAATGGTAATCTCCAGAGGTCCCCTCCAGCCCCTATCATTCTGTGATTCTGTTCAGCTGAGCTTTCAGGCATATTCAAGATTTAATAAACTACAAATTCTGGTTGAATTTTCCTATGAAAGCCTGTGAAGTTGCTCTGCAAGAATATTTAACATTTATGTGAGCTCTCACACACACAATTACATATGTATATCAAAGTTTAGTGTCTAAACCAGCAAGTCTAATATTTTACTTCAAAGAGGTGTTAGTACCTTTGATACGGCTTTAAACCAAGACAGCTGACGTTGTGCTATTCTGTCACTGCAGGCAATGCAGGCTAAACTCAGTGATGTCAGATATTAGATTGGGAAAGCTGTAATTGCTTACAAGAAATGAGGAGTTAAATAAATATATGAGATAGAAAACGTCTTTGATACACTTTCTGTCCTATATGCTAAATTTCATTCAAATCCACAGGATTCATGCACACTTTGTTCTGCTGTAATTTGACTTGATTTTGTTGACCTAGAGATTTCTGTTTATCTCAGGATCTGCAGTTCCTTACTAATTGCTAAGTTGAGGGAAGTTTGCTTCAGTTTGATACATTTCAATATAAAGTGTGTTAGAACACCAGACTGAAGAGTCTTCAGCAACTGCAAGAAAGGAGGACAGGGAAAACTTCAAGGTCACTAAACTATCTGAGAGTCGGTAGATTTCTAGTAAAGCAAAAATAGAACCTGGTTTGATTTTTTTAATGGAAAAGCTTGTTATAAATAGGGACTGATCCTTCTAAACAGAACTTCTATGGGTATTTAAACCTCCCAATCACAGCTGACAACACCCCAAGGACACCATTTGCCACAAATGACAGAAAAAATTGCTGGAAATCTTCCCCATGTTACAGTTGGCCGATTGACAATTCATCTCTCATTCAATCCTCAGCAAAGAATTCTTATTCTGACATCAACCAAAAGTAAACCAGAGCTCTATTCTATTCAAACGTGTTACCTTCCCAAATTTCTGTGCGTACAGCTACATACACATTTTGTAAGAAGAATATAATGTATTGTTAGTAATGCTGCTACTTGATTTTTCCTGCACTTAAACATCTCTTCACCCCTTCTCCGAAGAAGCCCTTAGTGAGCACAGTCTTTTCAAGAATACACCTCTCAACTACTGTATTGGAACACCTCGTCTTTCATTTTCAAAAAGAATGTGGAGGATAAAAAAAACCTACTATATAAACCCAAAAATTGCCATTGTGACTTGGTACACTACAGGCAAGCTGCATGTGAGAGAAGCCTCTTTTAGAAGAGTACAAATCCAATGATTTCATTTCCCAGTTTTTCTGTAACACTATAAGCACGTCCAGCTCCAGCCCTCCAACACATGCATGTCATCTGTCTTCAGCTACATTGCAGAATATCACATTTTGTAACCAAAATGAACATTCTTGCTGAAGGACAACAAATTATTTCTGAAATAAGTCATTTCACAATGACGACCAATTATTGTCTTTCTCCAAGGAAAGTAAAAGCCAGCTATTCATGCTGCCTGTGGACTTCAGAACATCACTGGAAGATCACTGGCACTGAAGGATTAAACTAGGGCTTCACAATAACCCTTGTGCACTGGAAAGGACAGCAGGTAGATACTCCTAAGAGATTTACCTCTAATGCTACATAAGCCACCCACAGTCACAAAGACTTTGGCACAGACCCAGATTCCAACTGTTCCATGTAACTAAACAAACCCAGAAGGAGTATTCATTAGTGGCAAGACTGGAAGATAACATGTAAAAAACTGTGGAAAAGAAAAGCAATGACCTCTCACATAGCCCTTTGTAGTGCCTTTGACATGAGCAAGAGAAAAGCCTCCCTCTTCCCCAGGTACAGAAGAACTACTTGGAATTTTCCAGCACTGACTACAATTTCATGTGATAACTATCACTTGCACTGAAATAATTTTAAGAGTGCTACATCAAAGGAACCTGTAAACTGGTGCACTTTATTTATTTGCCCTCTGGGAGAAAGCTAATAAATGGTGGGTGACAAGGGGTGCAGCACTGGGAACCTTAAGGAATGAGGAGTTGGGGAAAAGAGTAATATGTCGTGTAAGCAACATTTAAATCTTTAGGTCAGAGACCCCATATTCTGTCCCATATTTGTCTGTTAAGTATAATTTTTACCCTGAATGTCCTACTTCTGCCATGCTCAGGAAGTCACTAAACTGAAAATAATTGTAAGCTGGAGAACTATTAAGGGGAGGTATCACATATGCTTGCCCTGTTTTACTCTTCCCCGGGCTATCAGACTACACGGCTTTTTCTCCCGCTCCAGTACAGCTGTTCTTACTCTTTTTCTTTCAGAAAGGTTAACAACCCATATGAACACAACTTAAGGTCGATATATACTTGTGCAAGAATATGAAGATTACATATGCATGTGTGCACATGAGCTTACATAGCTGGATCACTTCAAACTCTGCTTTTATAGATACAGCTCAGATCCACTGCTTGGATATTCGTATGCTCCATATGTGGTACATGCAATATTGATGGGATTTGGTTACATTTCAAATTTTAAAACTGTAATATGCACACAGCTTTTAAAACATGCAGTTTACACGAATGCTTTTATACTTGTAATTACCCTTTGCTGTGTAGTTCACTCACGCAGCAAAACAGCTTCTCAAACAATGGGAATTTCTAAGTGTTTTGGCTGTTACCTGATTTTGCAGCACTGTTATTAACCAAATACTTGAAAGTAAACACATTTAAACCAAGATTTAATCCAACTTGGACAAAATTATGACTGGTGAGTGAGTAGGGGCCCCAGAACAGCTACTCTGCCTTTGTAACATCAGCAGAGTCACAGATATCTAGAGAAGGATGGATGCAGAACACACAAA
Source organism: Actenoides lindsayi (assembly GCA_025331215.1). NCBI lineage: Eukaryota > Metazoa > Chordata > Aves > Coraciiformes > Alcedinidae > Actenoides > Actenoides lindsayi. The sequence goes on from WTSP01023883.1 coordinate 153,625, forward strand.
GTTGAGAACAAAACTGAATTTTCAGCAGTCGCCTAGAAATTGCTATGAAAATAAACTGGGGTGCTGGCAAAAGCAATAGTGTGACAAATATCTGCAACACCTTCCAAAAGACACAGTCAACACTAGGAAGCTCCAGAGGAAGTTATAAAGCTGTGTGAGAAAGCATATAGCTGAGGTCACGCAGAGGATGGGAGAAGCTCAGGACGCATCCTCTGCTACTGAACTCAGGTGCAATAGCTCAGGCTTCAGACACCTCCCTGAAAGCTCCACTTGTAGGTTTCACAGCCGCTTTTGGCTCTCCACATATCTTCAAAGGTGAGAAAGTTTTGCAAGACTCCATAAATTAAATATTTCTTATTCCCTTTTATGTACTTGGCAATTAGAGGTAGGTTAGGGGAAAGTACTTGGGATGGGATTTGAATGACAGTAGACTTACATATTACAGCACACGTCATCAAACACTTTGTGGAAGTGTGCAGAGCATTCTGAGGTCAAAGCTATACTGATTAAACGTACAGGTAGGTTTTCTTACATTTAAAATGCCACTCCCATTTTGAATTACATTTGGAAATGATTTTGTGACTTCTACGGAGGTCTATGTTACTGCAGGAAAGTAAAGAGTTCATACAGAGTTCTGGTTTCCGGTGTTTTTCATTGCAAAACTGGTACAAAGAGGAGTGTTTGCAGTTTCATTGGCAAGAGACTTGTGTTGCCTCACTTCACACTGTCTCTGGGTTAAATGGGAAACTTGGGTTTGGATTTTCTTTTCTTCTTGTGAAATGGCTTATTGTCTGAGAACACGTATTTTTAGAGCACTGGGGACCACAGCGTATCTTTCTCACTAGTATTTATTTCTCTCTCTGTGCAACACACTCCTCAAAAGTCACTTGCAATATAGCAGACAATCAGGGAAAAGGCAAAAAAAGAGAATGAAATAGCGATAATGGATATCTGTAAAAAGAGACTGTACACTTACCTGTATGGTTCAGTTCATGAACAAAGAAGCAGCAATGAAGATGCAACAGCAGCAAAAACATGGAAGAGAAAAGAAAAAGAAAATAATTGCTGTTAATTCAGAAAAGAATCTGTTCTAGCAACAGATTTATAAAACACATACAGCTTCGTCCTGTAGGAGCAGAGGCCTGGAGATCTTGTCCACTGTCCCGTCAGAAACTAGGTCCCATACACTGGAACTCATAAGGTCTAAACTCACGGCAGAATTCCCCACCCCCCAAGTTTGGAAAGTGAGTTTATTTTATGCCTGAGGACACAATTTGTTGAAGTGAGCTTAAATTGTTGAGTGTGGCAGTTTCTTTCTTATATCACAATGAAAGCCTCATCAAAGTATTTATTTTCCTGAATACACTTTGGATCAGTAGTGTCCTCAAGATGATGAGATTTTTGGCATATCTTTTTGTGTGTTCTAGTCATTTTAGAGGAGGGAAAAAAGTCAAACAAAACAATTTGGCAGGAAAGAGCAATGCTTTTTCATCCCTGAAGAGGGCCCTTACTCGTCTATTTAAAAGTCTCTACGTTCAGAGAGAATTAACACTTATTTACCATCAGAGTGCTTTCAAGGAGTCTGAAGTTCAGAGGATTTCTCCCCTTCCCACACGATGAATTTTTAAAACACTGGACAAAACGAGGCAGACAGGACTTGGTCTTCTCTAGAAAATCCTCTTCTCCCTCCCTCCATTCTGCCCTCTCACCATAACTGAGAAAAATGCTGAGATGAAAGACTACCCTTTAACTAAGCCCTCTGTCTCCAAGACTGAGGCCGAGTTTCAGTTCCTGCACTGTACACAAAGAGAAGCCATTAGAAGCCTGAGGGTTACGGGAAAGGCACTGACAGGTTCCTTTTAATTAGGCTGAAAACTAACTTGGTGAGAATAGCTTGTCTGTATCAATAGCTCTAATTGACTGTTCTGAAGACAGACAGAGCTAATAAAGCAGGGGGTAATTATTGTCTGTGACAATTTGATTGACAAGCTTGTCCCCTGGAGGAGAATCCAGAGAGCCTATTGTCTAGCAGAGCCCCCAAAATAAAGCATTCACTTTCAGAGGGCTCCATTAAAAAACACACTGGAGAGCTGGGAGATTCGGCTTTCGTGCTAATGGGCCAACAGTAATTTCAGCCAGGGAGTCTCTGAACAAACGGCTCAGGTGTATTCACTGGGGAAGGGAGGGGGAAAAATCTGAGGCGCAGAGAGGTGTGGTTCTGCCCTGGGCAAGGGAAGAAAAATGAGACCAGATGACAAAGGCGCTGCCTTGCTCTCCCTGCAATACACCCAGGCATTTTAAGGCAGATTTTCCATTCAGCTTCATGGCCCGTCTTGAGAGAGAACACTGCTTGAGGTCAGCCAGAAATAAACAGAAAGAAATTGAAAGGGATGATGCTGTCAAATCTAACTTCTCAAATGCAGAAGAGCTGCTACCCATGTTTGTTTTCCAGACTACCAATCAAAACCTGAAATGAATGCAGGCCATGTTTTTTAAAAGCATCTTAGAAACTCTATTTCAGTAGAGGCTAAAGCTCTGCAAAGTCCTGTACCTTCCCACCATCCTGTAGCAAAGATAAGGGACTCTCAAAAGACAAAGAAAAGTTGGCAGGTCAGAAACTGGATGAAGGAAGCAGCAGTTAGAAAATAGCTTGACAGTTAAGTTGGAAAGCAACTAACACAGACACCTCAGTGCTGACCACTATTTCATTCACTTTCAATTTTCTTCTACATCAGAAGAAACAGCACCATGGAAAAGTTTCTCTACCAACTGCTGGCCACACTCATTTTCTTCCTTTGAAGCCTGTCTAAACGCATGTGTTTAGGGAATGGCAATGAAAATGAGAAATCAGCATTACTGGAGATATGAATTTAATTTCGATCTGCTTAACTCTTTGCAGCAATTACTCTCACTTTTTATGAAAACCTATTTGGTTTTCTTATTTTATTTTTGATGACAGATGAATTTCATTATTGGCTCCCAACCACTTTGGTAAGAATACTCCTGTCCTCCACGGAGTGAAAAACATGACTTGGATGGTTTTATTGAAAAATGAGCTTTCAAACCACCAGCTTGTTCTTTCACTCCAAATCACAGAGCAGAGGGAAAGTCCCGAACTGGAGTAGCAGCCTGCAGTCAGGAGCAGTGCCAGAGGGTCTCAGGGACAGGCTATGGGGCCAAAACTCACTAAAGTCAAAGGGAACAAAAAATACTAATCAGTTCCAGACTGATTAATATCCAGAGATTTAGACTCTGTGTATGTCAACAGTAGGCAGACCGACCACAAATGGTGCTTGGTACAGGTAGATACCACACACTTACACAGGGAGAGATGCAGTGTCTTTGAGAACTTCAAGTCTAAATGTCTGAGAGAGAGTGAATGGAAAACAGAACCACAGAGTAAAGCAGGCTGCCCAGGGGCTGAAAAGTAGGCCAGAGGCAAAACTTGTGAAACCTCCTAGATCTCCTGACCTCAGGTTCAGTGTCTAACCACTACCTCAGGGGTCAGCTGCCCAACAAGTGTCACGCGCCAGGTAGCTTTCATTTTGCAACGGAAAAAAGCAAAGTACTCTGATTTAATTTTTCTTTTGCATGGAGGCAAAGCGTGTCTCTGAGGGGTGGCACTCCTGCAAACTCCACTTTGGTGGGAGCTTGAAGCATCCCTCTTTCAGAGGCAGACACACCAACGACTGCTGGTAGCAGCTTGTCTCCAAGAAAGACAACCACCTCCCACTCTCAGCTCTACACTCCTACTCAGTCCTCATCCAGCAGCAGACAGGGGCCTGCCTCCCACATACCTCGGCTGGCATGAAGCAGAGTTGGTGCACTGATGCTTTGCAAGTGTTCAGATTTAGGAGCTCCATCCCCTAGTATGTGTGACCATGGCATGCTTTATGACAGACTGTCTCCTTACTGTCTTTAGAATACTACAGGTCAGCAGTCCCCAGACTAGATACCAGTCTCACAGGATGTGGTCCCAGAGGAGTTAGGAATTACTGAGTCATGAACACAGGTCAGTTAGTAATGTTCAATCTGTTGCTCTGCCTGGAAGGTCAAAAACATTACTTCAAGAGCTGGAACTGTGCTCAGAGGTCACTGCTCAAGCACAAATTGCAACAGCGCAACTACATAAACCACAAAAGCTCCAGAGACACAGCTGGAGAAGTCAAAGAGTTAGCAAGCATTATAGCCTGGGCCTTGAGAAATACAGAAACCTTACGGCATCCTAGAGCTTGGCTCTAGAGAGTGCCCTTCCTTAGCAGAGCATAGGCTGAACTCAAAGAAAAGTTGAGGTTAGAGTAACACAAAAGGATTTTTTTTGGAAGTCAGTGACCAAATCCATGCAAAAGTTTAATTTTTCTCATACCAAAAGATTTCCATATTCTGGGTATTACACCTTTACCCCACATACATACGTACAAAAATACATCCTCTTTTGGCTGAAACTGTTTACCAAATGTAACCAGAGTTTGTAAATAATATTGATTCCCCTCGCCCTTAATCATGTTTCTTGGCCACTTTACTTTTCAATGAATATTTTTGCTGCCAGCTGCATACAAACAACTTGAAAGTAGAAGCTCACCATATTGAGGTTGCCAAAGTGAGAAAATACACCTCAAAATAAGTCACACGTTGTACTTCTACAGGGAAAAAAAATGGTAGGAAATAATCAGAGCAATATAATAAAGAGAAAAACCCAGCAGGTACTGTGACAAAAGACTTACAACACGCTGATATGACTTTCTGACCACAGCAATGAAAACATAAGCAATGTCTAAATCCACAATTAGTCTCACAGCAGCATCTTAAAAATGTAGCCAGGTCATTATAGCCGAAGTCAGATTAACCAGGCTACTAAACGATCTGGACTACAGCCAAAACACAATCAGTCTTTACGCTGTAGCAATACCAGACAAAAATGCCACATGGATTGCAAATTCACTGCTGACTTTCTCCTACCTCCCAGATGAGGCAGATAAAAGTCAGTCCCTTTCCAAACTGCATTTTTGAAACTACTACAATATAAGAGAAGTCCTATTTAAAAACCCTTCTGTTGAAAAATACATTGGGGTGTTGGCTGAGAACTGTTTAATAAACAGAGGCTGGTTTGGGGCATTTAGGTGTAAGCAGTCAGCCCTGTAAGCTACCGCTTGTCCCAGACAGGACTGGGAGGCCAGTGTTTTCCCTTCACACAGAGTTAAGTGCCACCCATCACTCAAGGCACACATTCCCATCAAAGCTGTAGTTCCAGAAGCACCTCAGATTTTAAAGTGTTAATCAATATGCTAACTAACTCAGCAACCACACGACAACAGATGGATCTGAGATATTTCTGTGTCCCAAACCCTGGCTCTGGCTAAATGTGTGCAGTTTGGTGTGATGGTGGACGTTTTAGCGGATAAAACAGACTGAAGCAGCTGCTTCCAGAGCCATGAGCCTTGGGTTTCTCTATAATTGGAGCTAAAGAGCCAGGCTCAGTAAAAAAAAAAAAACCACAACAAAAAAACCCCGCTCTTCCCCTAGAAGTGCCACAGGACACACCTAATACGTTCACAGCCTAGGCAAAAGATACTGGCATCTGTGTTGGAAGGCAGTGAATACGGCTCAAAAAGCTGCTTCGAAATGGTGGATAAGCCTGAATGGTGCAGTTTTACTGTAGGGGTGAAGGAACAGATGGCTGGGCAAAGGACAGCCTCCTGCTCTGGAGAAAGGAAGAGACTTTTTGCAGTATGGACCAGGCAAAATCCTATCAAAAGAAAGGAAGTGAGCAGTGGGACTTACAAAGACTGATTTCCCAGGGTTGGGAGTTTGATTATCCAATGTCCAACAAAAGTGGGAGCTCTTACTCAGAGCTTCTCTGGCAGCAGAGGCATGTGTCCTGTGTGGATTCCTTAATGTCTAATAATGTGACTGAACTTACCCTTAACCCTCCCCTCCAGGGAGGAATTAATTTGTGTCTCTGCTTTGCCTGGCTACCGATTTTTCATGGGACTTTTCAGCTGAAAATGCCTAGTGGATTCAGAAGCTTTTAGAATAGCAGTGGCAAGTACAAAAACAGATGATACAATAACATACACCTCATTCCCTAAAGAAACCAGGCTAAAAATGGCTTAGGACCTTTTTCAGCACAAGCCTCTAAGTGGGTGATCATTTCAGAATTAATTTTTTTTTGTTTTTTTTTAAAATACTGTTATGATAAGAAGGGATAATCAAGGGATCCAGGATTGAAATGTGGTGCACACCCCAGATGCCTGAACTCCTGGGTGACCTGGGCAGAAAGCATTTCAAGTATGAAGGCTTCGCTAATTGGAACCACACAGCCACAGGCAAAGCCAGGCATGGCAGCTCTTCCTCCTGCCACCAAAGTTACCAGGAAATACTTTCTTCATTAACTCTTTCTGAAAGGACACACTACTAAAGACTACTGCTAATTTGTACTGTAAACAACCAGCTCTCAGACCTAGAACAGTATAGACAACTCTGCCCATAACTGGGACCCAATTATTCCTCCAGGTCTTGATCTGGGATGCAGCCTGACCCCTTAAATATAGAGTCACTATTGTCTTGTGTGTGCTTCAAGCTTTGAATCTATTTGCGTTTTTTTAGCTGCTGGCACCATTAAAGGAAATGCTGTTCTCAATTAAAACCAGCCCATTGCTTCCCTAGGTTTAATTAGGAGCAGGGCTGTACATTCTGGCACCAGCAGTATTTTCTTTTCAATTAATGACTTAACAGGCAGCAGATGCCTGTGTCTTCCTTTCTCCCCTCTCCAACAAGCACCCCACCCCTATTCTAAAATCATTGACAATGATTTTAAAGAGACAGTTAATTCAGATACTGCTTCTAGAATTGAGAGTAACCCTCCATCTTTTCTATACTATAGAACAGATAATAAATAGTGAATAAAAAGGAGAATGGTGAATTAAATAACAGTGCAAACCACGACAGTCTAGGACTAAACTTTGTGTTTGATTTACCGTCAAGTCCAACAGTGAGGCTAGTAGGGAATGGGAGATGCAAAAAGACTGCAGTTAGTCTTTCTTACTGAGAGAATTCATGCATTTCAATTTCCTTGCATTGTTACTTTGCACATAAGATGCAAAGAGCAAGCAGTTACTCCACTTACTGGAAAACTGTAAAAGTCCAATTAAAAACTGGAGCTGTATTTCAGACTTTTCTACAGTCATTCCCTTATAGTGGGATGGTAACTTAGGTCTAATCTTCAGCTAAACCTCAGTGCTGTAAGCGTAGACTTCGAAATAGGATTTTTATTTGATTAATAATATATGCAAGAGTGTGGAAAGCTGAAAATTAAAACAAAAGGAAAGGTTTTTTTGTGGACAGTGTCAACTTATAGGGGGATTTCTCACCCAGAGTATGTCTTCACCTGCCTTCTTATATAGTCCTTTCTTGTATAGCCTGATCTTCAGGCAGAAGTTGTAACGATTAGGCTAATGAGCATGACACAATCTTTCCCAGTAGCTTGGGAGCCAGGTACCAGAGCACAAACCCAAGCTGGAGGATGCATCTCCTATTCATAACTGGACTTAAACCAGCTAAACTCATGCCCGGATTGAGCAGATTATCACCAGAATGTACAGAGCCCCGGCCGACTCGGTGAGATATGTCAAGTTTCAGATGAATGTTCTTTCACTGGTATCAACACAAACCTAGGAACTATATTGTTAGGGGGTTCTTCTATGGGAGAGTAAAATTGGAACAGCTCCAAAAAGTGAACCTCCTCCTAACTGAAAATTAATACAGAAATTAACATCTTAAATTATAAATGCAATATAGTAGTTAAAGAGTGTCAAACAGGCAACTCTGAAGAGATGGCTCTCTGTTCAGCTGAGGGATACCTTTCATGAAGATAAAATGAGATCTTTCACAACCTCATAATGCCATGCTTCACAGGTAGCTGTCCAAGGCTACCACTAAGAAATGTCATCTCCATCTCTGCATTTACGTGAAGTTCAGCTGGCATATTTGCTGGTAATGAAATACTGCCTGTGTCTACATGATGTATCTGAACAACCTGATGGTTGGACTTCTCTGCTGTTAGGCACTGCAGACAGCAGCAAGAGTACCTGCTTCTCAGACATTAACATCTACATTACAGTTAATCTCTACCTGCAAATCACTATGTCTACCTACACTTTGCAAAAATCCTTCTGTGGGTAACAGACCAATGAAGCCTGGTTTACAGCACATTTGAGTATCAGTTTTATGAGCTGGTGGTGTTCCTCTGATGTACAATAAGAATCTGTAGCCATTACTCCAATGACATTACTGCCTCTTTCTCCTCTACATTGTTGCCTGCTTTCATTACACTTTCTAGACTTTCCTCTGTTTAAGATGACTACTCTTTGCTTGGAATTTGCCTACCTTCTCTACTCCAGACACTCTGGTGGGGGATTAACAGCAACACAGCACATACACATAAACATTCTTAGTTTGGAAACTTCCAGAGAGTGTTGGGGGAATAATTTACAGCTCAGGATGATTACACTCTGTCCGGTCAGACTACAAGCAGATAAACTTAGTAACAATGCTGCCTTTTTGTGAGGCTGGGTAGGAACGTACTTCAGAGGCATGGATGAATTGCATATAAAACCCTGCCTATGGTCTGTCAGATAGAACTTCTTTTTAAATCTCAAGGGCTAATAGTCATGAGGTTAAAGGCTGCTTTCGTAATACAGTTGAATTGCTATCCTACTCCTGTTTTTCCCCTTACTTATAAGTAAGGAGGAATACATTGTCAAAACACAGAAGTATCAAAATCTCTGGATTGAACTGCAGTGCTCTGACTCAGGGCTTCTATCTTACCCCAGTGGCCCATCACTACTTTTCCTGTCACCCTTTTCCTGTCTCTACAACCCAGGTGAGTGGTGGTGTTCATCTCATGGCAGAAAGCCAGGAAGAAAGAGGAAAGGAATAGTTTGCTTTCCTTTAGTCTAACAAAACTAACTTCTCTTTCCATTAAACAGCTGAATCAGATCAGGTTTAAGAGAAACTGTCCTTAATTAATTTGATAAGATTAAATTTAATTTAGAAAAAGCATAGGAGCTGCCCAAGACAAAATCTCCTTCTCCACTCTATAACCCAAATTGGTTCCAACTCTATATTCTTTTTTATGGAAATGGTGAGCACAAAAGATAGGGTCATCCATACTGTTTAGAAGAGAAATATAATTGTTGCTGACATCAAAATCATTACTCTTAATTAAAGAAAGTACTGAACAATTGGAAAAAGAAGAGACTCTTCTGTTAGCTCTGCAGTAATGAAAATCACAGAGATGAATGATGAAAACTGAACTTTGGACTGCTTTACATTCTTTCAGTCCTGTTTAGTGCAATGGC
>WTSP01023885.1:0-43100 GCA_025331215.1 Actenoides lindsayi
GACCACCAGACAGCAGTGCGCAAGTGCCAAGGGGAGGAAACCTATGATAATGAGTTCCTGGACCTGATTATAATAATCCAGTCCCATATAATGAATATGTAGTTAACGCTGTTGGATATGCATGATTTAGTGTAATAAATGCCTGCTTGCTTGACACCTCGGGTGTGCGTGTTGGTGGAGTGCAGACTCCCCGCGCACCCAGCGCTGCTTGCTCATTCCCCATCACTAATACATTTTTGCCTTCTTGATTTAAAGACAATTTTGGTCTCATTTATAACATTACAAAGCCATAAATTAATAGACTGTATGCGTTTGTCAGTTACTGTGTGTCTACCCGAAACTGGAAGAAGAGAAGAGAATATAACCTGTGCTCCAGATCCTCCCACCATCTGTCCCAGGGCTTTAAAGTCTCTCTTCATCCTTCTTAAACTACTGTTTTCAACTTCATCTCCTCCTACATGAAAAATTAGTAAAGGGTAGTAGTCTGAGGACCACACCAAACTGGGAAGTTTCCTAGTGATGTCCTTAATCCGGGCTCCAGGGAGACAACACACTTTTCTGTTGGAAGGGTCAACCCGACATATTGGACCCTCTGTTCCCCTCAAAAGTGAGTCCCCCAGGACTACAACCCTTCTTTTTTTCTTAGCGGATGATGTTATGATTTGAGCAGTTGACCTTTTTGACTTTGGACATACCTCTGGTGTAGGTAGTTCAACACCAACATCCTCATTTGACTGGTCCCTTTCAGCTAGAGCCTCATACCTGTTCTGCAGTGATATCTGGTCTTTCCCAGCCAAAGCCGCATGCCAGTTGGTTAGTGGCACCTGGGGGGGTGAGGTGGGCAAGGTAGGAGGTCCTCTGCTGCCTTGTCCTTGCACTATCCTCCACTCACTCCCCTCATCCAGGTTACTGCCTCTGGTCTTACATGGGCAGCATGCAGGGGCCCTTTGTTCCCAGGTGCTACCAGAGGGGTGCCCCTGTTTCTGTTTCAGGAGGGGCAGAGTCTGGCTCCATCAATCTCCCGCTCGGCCTCCCTGATACTCCTCAACCTATCAACTTCCTCTTGCAGTCCTACAATTCGGCAGAGGAGATCCTCCATCTGCTCGCAGCACACACAGCAGTTCTCATCATCGCCCCTTGCTGCCAGGGAGAGGCTCTGGCATTCTCTGCAACCTGTGGCCTGGGTTGCTACATGTTTGTAATGTAACTCCATCTGGGTTCCCACGTCCACTCGGGGAACTGTTGAACGGATGACCTTCTGCCGGGTGGAGACCATGGCTGATCTTCTTCTGCACACCAAGCTGGCTGCATTCCAGCGAATGAGACAGCTCACAGAGCCACAGCCACAGAGCCCACCGGTGCCTCACCATTCGTGGTGACAGTATCCCCCTGGTCTGTGCAGTTTGACACGCAGGAGCTGGTCACTCTGACTAGTGAGCTTACCTTGTGAACCAGTAGAGGCCCAGCACGCTGCCTAACGAGCTGCAAGCAGCGGCAGCACCACTGGGGCACACACAAGCACCACTTTCTCACCTTGTGCTGTGACTAGTCGCAGCCCTCTCGGAGGCTTCTTGTAGCCTGATGAACAGTGGGTGATGCTGGCTCTTCCCAGGCACTTCTCAGCAGCCCTCCCACCAGCTGACCAACCCCCTAGCACAGGCTAGAGGTTTTTCTTGTCTTCAGAAAGTCCCCAAAAAGAGCTTTTTGTCGTCCTTTCTGCTGTAGCTCCCTTCTCCAGTGCAGACTTACCTGCCCTGAAGCTGGTCTCCTCAGTCCTCAGGCACCTCACCCATTCTCCATGATCTTTCAAAAATGATGGAGAGTGGTATGATGGAAAGTGATAGAGCAACAACATCAGCCAGCTCCCTCAGCACTCGTGGGTGCTGCCCATCAGGGCCTATGGATTTGTGCGTGTTCAGTTTACCCCAAGTGATTTCTAACCCAATCCTCATCAACCAGTGGAGAGACTTCCTCCTTTCAGTCTTTCACTCTCATTTCCATGGTCAGGGATTCCTGAGGGCTGGTCTTAGCAGCGAAGACTGAAGCAAGGAAGGCATTCAGTAGCTACACCTTCTCTGCATCCTCTGTCACCAGGGCTCCCACATCTTTCAGCAGTGGGCCCACATTTTCCACAGTCTTCCTTTTACCACTGATGTATTTGAAGAAGCCCTTCTTGTTCTCCTTTATTTTCTTTGCCAGAGTTAATTCCAAGAGGGCCTTGGCCTTCCTTTTTGCATCCCAACAAACCCTGTCAGCATTCCTATAATTCTTCCAAGACACCTTTTTCTACATGCTATGAACTTCATTCTTCTACTTGAGTTTTTTTCAGCAGCTCCTTGCTTATCCATGCTGGTCTCCTGCCTCCTTGACTTGATTTTTTTACTCAAAGGAAAGCACTTGCCTTGATTTTGGAGAAAGTAAAGTTGGAATATCAACCAACAATCTTGGGCCCCCTTACCTTAGCCCAAGGGATTGCTCCAAGTTAGCCCTCCTGAGTCCAGGGTTGCAGTCTTACTTATTGCCTTGCTTCTTCCTTGTATGATACTAAACTCCACTATGTCGTGATCAGTACTGCCAAGCTGCTGCCAACCTTCACATCCCTGACCAGACCTTCTTTGTTTGTTAATAGAAGGTTCAGCGACACTCCCTTCCTCGTTGGCACTTCCAACACCTGCATCAAGAAGTTATCATCGATGCATTGCAATGTTTAGCATGCTTTAATTTAGCCAAAAGCAGAACAAAAAACTGTGCACAGGTGGTTGGACATATGTAAATTCATGTAATTAAAGACAGCAAGAGTTTATGGCAGAAGGGATGGCCATCATCTCAGGATGTCAGAGGTTGTTTCCAAAGAGGGTATCCTTCTGGGATCTCAAATACAAGGAAATCCAGCAGACTAGTTAGTCTACATGATCACAACATTCAAGAGATGCAGACATTAGGAAGATACAACTTCAATCAGAAAAAAACCCCTTTGATTTGCAAGAAAATATGACAAGAAAAGTGCTAGTAATCACACTGGAGCACAACAGGTAAGGTTGTCTTTCCAAGGGGATGGAAACAGCCCTCAGATAGAACTCCAGCAAACACAGAAAGTTTATCTCTAAATTGCGAGCTTTCCAGGCTACAGATATTATCCTATTTTGAGTTTGCACAGCATCCAGTAGGTAGTTTTATGTCTGGTCTTAGGTATTACAGTAAAACAAATTGTAATTCTAACTAATTTTTAGCAGTGCCTGTTGTGACAAGACAAGGGGTGATGATTTTAAACTAAAATGAAATATTTAGACTACATAAAAGGAAGAAATTTTTTTACTGAGGGTGCTGATACCCTGGCCCAGGTTGCCCAGAGAGGTGGTAGAAGCCCCATCCCTGAAACCATTCCAGGTGAGGTTGGACAGGGCTTCAGGCAACCTGCTCTAGTTGCAGATGTCCCTGCTTACAGCAGGGGGGTTGAACTAGATGAACTTTAAAAGTCCCTTTCAATCCCAAACATTCTATGGTTTTAAAACACATATGTGCCTACTCAATCCCAGCAGCACTGCAAATCTAACTTGTGCAATATTTGTCTGTGTTCAAAGATTTTTATCACCAAAATTTTCCCTTTGCTTCCACCTTTGCTACCCAGCTCCCATTGCCATTCTGTGATGATGAACAAAGTTCTGCTTTTCTGCACTGATTATTAGAAGCTGGAGGAAGAAGCATAAAAACATTTCTAAAAAAGAAAAAAGAAAACTCGCAATTGGTCTTGCCAGGACCAAAAACTTAAACAAAGACACTGTAATAAAAAAAGTAGAAGGTAAACAGCATTTCTTTTATATATATATATATGCTTCATACTTAACACAGTAATGGCTTCACATATAGTAGCCATGTGGAATGATAGACAATAACTGGCAGTAGTGCTCCAGAAAGATAGGAGAAAGATCACTGCAGTAAGAACCTTCATACATCAAAAGTAGTAGTGTAGAAAATGATCTGATTTAGAAAAAAAAGTCCACTGTGTATTTGTGTGACCCCCTAATGACAGCTTTGTGTAGGGAATCTATTTTTATCTTCCACCTAGAAAAGCAAAGAATACACAGAGCTGTGAATCATATGCTTTAACTGCAGATAGTTGGTAAAGGTTTTGACTTCTTTGGGCTATTTTTTTTTTTAATCCTATTGCACCTAGTGGAGTTGTAAGGATGCTTGGCATGTGTCTTAAAAGTCTTTTCTCCATGAACTGAAATACACTGTGCAGAGATCATCATAGGATCTTTCAAAAATGCTTCATGGACCTTTCTCTTCTTCCACGGATGTGAATGTCCTTTGACCTAGACAGAGAAGTCAGACCATAATCAAGCACTTAGCTGAAAATCCTAACACCGTTTTGGTCCAAAACAGTTTTGGTCTATTTTCCCTATTATTATTAATTTTTTATTATTAGGCACCTAAAAATTAATCCTAGACCCCATTCTCAGAAAAATAAAAGCAATCTAGTATTGGTTTCACCTGGCTCATGTCTGTCTTTTTACTCCTTAAAAAATCAGGTTTGAAAGCCTTGTTCTATTGAACAAAAACTGTGTCTGATCTAAATGCTAAAAGTTCTAAGTAGAATAAAATACATGATAACAAGCAGCTACAACCCATTTTTTTCCAGTTCTATATTGTTAGGCGTTGCTTAGCATCTGGTAAATAGGCTATTAAAAAAGGCTTGGGGACAATTTTCCAAAAGACATGAATGATACCAGAGTCCTGAACTTTGGTTAACAAAAGACAGCTAAAGCTAATTTTTAGTTCGAAGAGAACACATCTTCCTCCCACCCAGAGAGGAACATTTTGAAAATTGCAGTAAAAGCTTCTGTGCCAATTCTAAAAAAGGTCTTCCCTGAGCAATACAGCTTTGCACAGGAAGTTTCAGTCCTATTATACTATTGACAAGGGGGAATCATTCACATTCAGTTATCAAAATAATAAATATTTGTAAAGAGGATTACCTTAAAAGGAAGTTTTGAGAATGCATGCAAAATCCTGGGACCACTTAAGTCAAGAAAAAGTCCCAGGATTTCATTCAGGTGGTTCCAGTTGGGCATGTCTGCTGCTACCTGTGGGAATAAAATGATTTTGAAAAACCAGGTCGTAACACTTATCTGCAAACAGATCAGAGAGTGCTATTAGAACCAGCATGCAAACTATTTTCCCTGTTAATTATATGCATCTAATGTCAGAGATCTAATTATCCAAGAAAAAATTAAAACTCCTAAAAGAGCACAGAACTGAGAAAATGGAATACAGGTGAAGTTCCCAGGAGTTTTCACTCATGACAATGTTCGTTGAGAGATCAGCATCAGTCTTGACTGTTTTAACTGCATTTTAAAATTTTTTTTTCCAAGTGGAATGAAGAATGAAAAAAGATAAAATTAATCCTGGGGTACATTACTTTCAAATGCCTACCTCTTGCCAGAGCTTCTTGTACCATCCGACTGTGCCAAATTATCCTGGTTATTTTTTTCTTTCAGTCACTGTGAGAGAAGCATCCCTGGAAAAATACAAAATTACTTTGTGAAATACAGTTTTACACTGATATTCATTTCACCTCTGAGAAGATCACTCACAAATTGCTAGAGCCATGAAGAATAGCAGTAAAAGTTTTAGTGGCTGATAAATAAACAAGAAATCAGACTTTAGGTGGAATTCCTTCCTGAAAACACAAGTTTTCTCTACATAGGTGTTTGGCTTGTTTCACCTAATTCAATAAATGAAACAGCCGACTTAAGAGATCTTCTGATGAACAGCACTACTAGGAGAAGTTAATTAATTTGGAAGTTTCATTTGATAGCTCTTATAATTATTTTTTTTTAGATCAAGCCTAGAGTCTCCATTCTCAGCTTCCAATGTCTCCACTACCAGAGGGTATATTATGAGCTAAGGGTGAATTTGTAGAAGAATGCAGCAAAAGAAGGAATAAGTATTAACTTGACATTACAGAAGCTATATTAACTATATCACCTGGGACTACGGAAGAGACACAAATTAATGGAATCATCGCTCTCATTTTTTAAGAGTCTACCCATGAGGGAACAACTTGACAAAATACCAGTTACTATTTTAAACGGCAAAGCCGAACCAATTCATCTTGGCTGTCAGATGTCCCTACTCAGTAAGGACAATCCCTGTTTTTAGCACACACGTTCCTACCTTCTGTACAGTCTTCTCTCACAAAGAAGCCTAACTATTCCAACACATTTCAGCAGAGTTTAAAAGCTGTGTCCCTATTTCAGCCTGGGGGATTCCTATTAGTTCCCTTCAAATCTTACATGTTAGTTTAAGAAACAAGGATTTTCTCCTTTAAGTAGTCACCTTAGTTATCGACTTGTATTCCACTACCAGTCCTGGACATGTAAATGATTTACATATTCCCCCTAAGGTCAGCTTTGATACTGGGGGCCTTTGCTAACAAACACTGTGTCAGGGCTCTCCAACAAATCTAACCTACTATTTTTTCACTCAGAAAATACTGCTACATTCAAACCTCTACTGGGATTTATTGGCAACCACAGAGAAGCACAGTCCTACAGATTAAAATGATATGAAGGTCCTTCCAAGACCTTAATCTGCAACTCTCTCTGCTGTTTTTTCTCTCAATGTAGACACAATTTAAAATGAAGACCTCTGTGTATTGATAACATAGCTTACCCACAGTATACCCCACAGGTTTTACTTCTTCATTGAAGAAGTAAATGCATCACATTTGTAATGCATCTTTGCTTCTAGCTAGAAGAGTGGCTCACTAAGAGCATCAGCAAAGATTCATTTAACACAAAGCCAAAGCAGTTAGAAATAAGGACGCTGAGTCAAGCACATACCTCAATCAGGTGGGATCAGCACTAGGAACCAATCAGTCTAATCAGAAAGATGTGATGAGGAGTTACTGTACTCTAGAAACACCCAATGGTGCATAGAGCCAGCAATAGCAACCAGGCTTTTATCAGAGATAAGCACTGCAATTACCACTGAAGCAGAGCCTTGTGTGTGTGGCATTGGGGACTTTTTAGGTGGTTGTGAAACTGTGCTCCAGGCTTCCCAAGAAAAGAAGAAAAAAAAAAAGAAAAAAAAAAAGAAGGATGCAAGTTCTGGAAGAATTAATTGAAAGATGTCAAAACTGAGAGATGTTGGGGAAAAAAAAACCCTCAAAAAAAGGCAATGATAGTCATGAAGTTTTATGAAGTTATTTCTGCTTTAATACAAAAATAATTGAATAAAACTTCCTCATTTTAAATGTTGAAATAAGAGAATTTCTTCTCATGCTGTCGTATCTGCATGCCTTTTGGAATAATTATAGCTTCTAGTCCTTATGATTATGACTATAATTTAGAAAACATTAATTGGAACACTATACAGAGTAGAAGTGTCTGCAGTCACTGTCTGAAACAATAGCTTGGATGGATATGAAATACTTCATCCACCTTAGCATATATTAATTCTGAAGACTGGTAATAACAACACTGTTACCATTTCACTACTATTCATTTAATTTGAAATACCAAGGTAAAGCACATATCTCAAAAATTTATATTCTTTCTGAGCATAAAAAAAAAATAATCCTGGACTATATTTTGTGTAATCAAGCATGAACAGATATTCTCCTTCCAGCCTGTAGGTTTGTCAGAGTTTCTTTGACAGAAATGTTTTCTTCTGGGAAATATTTTTTTTTGCTCCTCGAAAAGGGTCCATTTCCAATGAAATCACAGAATGCCTTGAGTTGGAAGGGATGTTAAAAATCACCTAGTTCCAACCCCCATGAATATTTAATAAAACTAAACCATTTATCTGAAACTCAAGTTGACAAAATCTGAATTGGGAGAAGCAGTTCCTTGTATATTCAGCTTTGTAATACATGTTGTGTTTCCCTTGTGCCATGATGTTCTTCTTCCTCCTCCACACTTTGTCTGACACTCCAAGGACCCAGAAAACTGAGGGTCATGTCTGCAGAATAGGTGTAACCTTAACTAACATTTAAGGACAGCCTCAAATGTCCTTTAAGCTCTTTCAGGATCTGCTTAACCTAGTTACAAGCTGTACCACATTACACAAAAGCCAGAAACCAGAAATGCTGGAAATTTTTTCCACCAATTTGTTCTTTTTTGTTTGTTTTTTCCGTCCCAGTGAAAGAAGGAACCAAAGTGACAGGCTTTGTTTTCTCCCAGTCCAATTCCTTTTACATATCAGCAATATTGTTGGGGTTTCTTCCCCTCACACATTCTTTCAGATCCAGGTCTGAAAAGTATTCTCTGTTTCTAAATTTGTGTCACAGGCACAATGAGCCAGGGGGGAGATGAAGGCAATGGAATTCCACAGGCCCCCCACCGACTCCAATTAAAATGAGGGACAAAAAGCAATTACTCCATGAAAGTAATACATATATATGTAATCTGCGACCAACCAGGAGTGGTGGCATTAATGAAGAGTTTTAATGCTGTTGCCTAATTAGGAGGAGGAGAGCTAATGTTAGCAGTTTTGCTTGTCACAGTGATTCAAAGCATGACAAAGGGGAGTGAGAAATAGTACTTTTAAGGTAAGGGAAGCTTCTCTTTCAAGCTCATGGCAACGGCACTTTCATCTGATGACTGCGTGGCAGATGGAAGGAAAAAAAAAAACCAGCCCTAAGAAGCCACAGCCTAAAAGTGTCAGATTTTTGAAAGTTGCATCTTCAAGAAAAATTAAACTCATCCCCATTGATTCTATGAGGAAAGGAGCCATCTTAACTTACATATTTCTTTTGAACCTCGCTGCCATCCCATTACACCCTCCCTCGTGCCTCACATTTGGGCAAATGTCAATGCAAAATGTGTGTTTCTCTGGGCTCTGGATGCTCTCCAAATTTGTTGGTGCTTTTGCTCCTTTCATCATGGAGTAGTGAGAAGTTCAGGGACTGAAATGTCTCTGTTAATGTTGCCTGGATCACGGTGAATTGTTTTAAAAGGGCTCACCACTCTTGATAATCAGGTTTCCTTCCTTGCGCTCACAAAGTGAACTCGCCTGGTGGCCTGCCAGGCAGGTGGGCTCCAGTCTCCAGCTCCTCCTCTATGACACCTATGTGAAAAACAAGATCCTCACCTCTTCTCAAGGAGGTTGGAGAAAGGTTAGAAACCAACTGTACAACCAGGTTAACTAGCAAACCTTTTCTAAGGGTGCTGCACTGCATCTCCTGTAGAATTAAACTGACCTTTCCCACGTAACATGAGCAGGTCTGTACTGCATCACATTCAGTTTGACTGGAATAAGAACTTGAGATGGGCATTAATACAATTATCCTCACTATGATGGATAGGAAACTCCACTCTCATGGCAGGGCATATAAGACTATGTTACACCTGTTGTTCATCAGGGCCTTTGTTTTAAGTGTTATTAATCTGGCCATGTGTCCAGAGGCGGAGCATCCCCTACAGCTGCTTTGAATTATTGGTGAATTCGAGAAGGAACACAACCACTGAATAATCTCTTCCTGTGTCATTCCAGGTTTCCAGCCACTTAGCAACCACCTTTAGCAGATTATTAGAATTTATGAGGCCATGGCCCTATGGAGTGTGCTAGAGTGTATAGACACATGGCGTGCTAGCTAGACAGACAAGAGACAATAGATTTGTACTGGACACACTGGCATCTTACACTGTTTATTAACAAAATAACCTCTTCTAATGTGCTAATTATTTATTTCACTACTGGAAAATATGCCACAGTAATACCAACAGAGCAGCCAGCACATAGCATTTACACCGAACTTTGAGTCATTTTACATACTATTGTAACATTTAAGAATGGAAATCTTAGAAATTACTACTACTGTCATCTATTTAGAGTATGACCAGAACAAGTTCAATTGCCCTGAAATACTAGAGTCTCCTTATATATGTTCAGGAGGTTTAAAGTATTTATTTGTAGTTTAAAGAGTAAGTATTTATACATACTACTTCCTCTTTTGCTGCACAATTAAAACAAACAATTTGTGCCTGCTAGGCATGAAGAATATATTACAGTAAGAAGGTACAAACCTTTCGCTCCAGGGCTAATTAGTGATGATGTTTTTAAAGACCATCCAAAAAGATACACATTCAAGTGATATTATGCCTTTAAACGGCCAAATTAGCTCTTTGGAGAAGGACCTGGGAGTCCTGGTGGACAAAAAGTTAACCATGAGCCAGCAATGCGCTCTTGAGGCCAAGAAGGCCAATGGTTTCTTGAGGTGCACTAATGAGAGTCTAACCAGTAGTTCAAAGGAGGTTCTTGTCTCCCTCTATTCTGCCCTAGTAAGGTCACATCTGGAGTACTGTGTCCAGTTCTGGGCTCCCCAGTTCAAGAGAGACAAGGAACTACTGGAGAGAGTCCAGCAGAGGCTATGAAGATGCTGGGGGGACTGAAGGATCTCTCCTCTCTGATGAGGAAAGGCTGAGGCTGTTTAGCCTAGAGAAGACTGAGAGGGGATCTGATCAATGCTTATCAATATCTAAAGGGTGGGGGTCAAGATTCTTGTCAGTGGTGCTCAGCAACAGGACAAGGGCAGTGAGCACAAACTGAAAAATAGGAAGTTACATCTGAACATAAGGAAAAACTTTTGTTATGATTGTGACAGCCCTAGAACAGAGTGCCCAGAGAGGCTGTAGACTCTCCTTCTCCGGAGACTTTTAAAATGTGCCAGGACACAACCTGTTCTGGGTGACCCTGCTGTACCAGGAGGCTGGACTAGATGATCTCCAGAGGTCTTTTTTAAACCCTATCATTCTGTGACTCTTTGAACTAAATAAAAGCCTCAGCTACCCTTCTGACATCTCCAGTTGCAGACTTTTTCTCCCTGCAAGCAGCCAGTTGAGGGAAGCAGCCAACAAGAGCAATCCCTGCATTTTAGGTGATTCAGAAACTCCTTCACTCTTACCTTCATGAGGAGGACGCAGGAAAACCATAGGAACTGAAAGTAGGGATCCTGAATGTGACAGAGACTACAAAGAAACAAAACAAAGTCATTAACAGGGCATGCAAGAAGAAGTGATTCTTGTTAAGGGGAGAAGGGGAAAGGCGGAAAGAAGGGAGGGATTTCAAAATTCTCTCTTTAAATTACTAAAACGGGACTATAAATGGCACTCAGCTCTGGTTTTATTCTCTTCTGATTCAATTTTCTACACTTCCTCCCCATTTCCTCAGTCCTCATTCTTTCCCAGCTGCATACAGGGCATTTTAGTGTCTTAACAGAGACTTATTCTTAATGCTACCATTTTCTGGCAACAATACATTTCCTCAATACAAAACTGAAACCTTCCCCTTCTGTAAGTGCAGTTGAAAAGCCACTCTATTAATTTTCATTTTAGGATTGGCATCATACCCACATAATGATGCCTCAGTAGTAGATGAGTCTACAGAGAAAATCTGTGATCAAAGAGACACTCAGGAAATCCTCCACAACAATATTAGACTGTGGTGCATCATACTTTGAAAGAAACAAGCCATCATTTTCAGCCAGCATGAACACTTGCCCAGCTTTTCCTTAAGCTTGTAGCTTGCTACCAGCACCATTCTGGCCTGTGATTCCACATGCAGAACTAATCCTGCACACCTTGGGGATGGCTTATGCTAAAGCCTTGCCCTCTCAGGGATGAATTAGAGATCCATCCTGCCTTGTAGGCCAACCTTGCTATATTTGTGTTCACTGAGCAGCAGCAACTGTTCAACCAAAGCAGAGTCTTTGGAGAGAGAAGACAGGAAGAGCAAGAGAGTGACTTTGCTGCTCAACAGTATTGATTCTTGCTCATCATCAATAATCACTGATTCCTTTATCAACGTGGTAGCTTTATACTAGAATAACAAGGCTGGAGAAAAAAACTGGTATGCTGACTGTGCCTTTAAGTTCTTACAAGTAAAAGACTTCACAAACCACTGTAACCATCAAACAAAGCAAGCAAGCCCGATACACTGCCTTCCAATTAAACTAGAAGTGAAAATGCACTGATCTGAACAGTTTTTTGGATTGCAAAATGAGCTTGATTTAAATTCTGAAAAATAAAATAGAGAAATCTAGGCAACAAAGGCATGTAAAATTTCTGAGCTACCAGAGCACACAAGACTTGCAGCTCTCTATCAGTGATAAGAAGAACTGTGTTTTCATTGAGTGCATTGGACAATCAGTCTAAGAGTATTTGCAGTACCATTTCTAGGAATTAATGCCTGCAAGTGTATGAGGATTTTTCAAATTACCTCTTCCCTTACCAGGAACTTGTTTTTGTTTGTGTGTTTGTTTTGAAAACTAGTGAACTCTCAACATCATCTTGCTGTAGCATTTTAAGCATCTACACAATCCAACTTCTTGAGCTCTATTGAAAATCCAGACTCTTAGCCTGTTGCCTAAATGCTTACTGTGAGTTAAGTCAGTTTACAGAATCTGGCCCAGAATGAGGATCATGTAACTTTTGTTCAAAATAAATTCCCAGTGTTCTGAGAATCATTGACTGAAAGAGTCAAAAGATGCAAGCACTTTTAAAACTAATTAATATTTCATTAAATACAAAAAAACCCAAACCCCAACAAACACAAAACACCCCCACCACAAAGTAAATTGGGATAGAAAACCAGCCTTCAAACAAATGTCGTGTTTCCCTGCTTCTTAAAGGCATCTATAGATACGACTCAGTCTCCTCACTTCAACCCCCGCTTGGGTGGAAAAGAGATTTTCCTGAAACTACGTTTATGTAGAAGGTGACAGAGCTGTAAGTTTGCCCGCAGAAGCCAGTAGCAGCTCAGAGAAGCAAAGCAGATGAACATGGCCTTATTTTGGCAAGGAGGGGCCGGTGCGTGCCAGGGAAGACCACAATGGTTAAATTTTTCTATAGTCCTTTGCCAGAAGCACAACTGGTACCTACTGGAAACTCTTAAGACTGTCTGGATTGGGGTCTGCTGATGAGGAATGAGAGAGGTAAGGCTGAGATGGCAGCAGTCACGGCCATGCAAAGCTGAATAGGCCCAAAATAATATAAAGTGCATGAGGACATCTGCAAAAAGTCACAGCGGGATGGCCGGTGCCACCTTGAGATTTTGATCCCTGAGCAAACCTGACCTCTGTGCAACAGGCAACCTGCATAGATAAAAAGTCCTTCAGCAGTGTGCCAGTTACCTTTGCAAGAGGCAAGTTCTTTAGTTCACTGTTTGTGGGCAGTGGTTGCAAAGCAAGTTCAGGTGACACATGATGATGGGACATGTTTCTCTTCTCTATGGTGAGGGCAGCAAGAGAAGCACCTGACAAAAGACATGACTCTAGCAGAAAGCCTGGTGTTGCCACCACCCTGTGGGTTGCCCAATAAGGCAATGAGTAGGAAGGTCCATGATTTCTCAAGAGGCATGGTCATCACAGTGTTCCAGGGTGCACAGCCCCAGGAGGGAGGGAGCGGTGGCCATGCTGCTCATTACCAGCTCCTATTGTCAACACAACAGGGGCAAGGTGCACTTCAAATCTTCTCTGTGGACTCCCAACTTGTCAGGTGATGTCCTTGCATGACAGTTTCCAGAACTTCAGAGCAGGCAGACAGTTTAGGCCTTTGGCCTTGAACTTGCTTCCGGGGACGTCTTTACAGAACTATGCAGACACAACCACTACCCTGAAATGTCAAAATGCCTTTCACTTCTCCAGATTCACAGCCAGAAGGATAAACAGCAAGGTCCCAGATAAGCTCTTCTAGTGTTTTCATATTATTTTGTGCTAGCATGAATGCATGTTAGGTTTTTTAACTGGTTTGGTTTTTTTTCTCCAGCTGACACCTAATTTCTGACTAGATTGACAAGAAAATTGTTTGACAAACTCCTGTTAGCAATTGTTTTCCGCACTCTTTATTAAGGTAGCCAAAAAAGTGTACTTACTAGGACAAAAACATAAAAGGAAGATTAAAAAAGCCAGATTTGATAATATAGTAGATTTTATAGACCTTCAGAATCAAGAACACTCTTCTAAAATGGCATTGCTTTTTCATTAGGAATGTGATAAAACACATGGGAGGATTAATCTGAACTCCCAGACCAAAAAAACAAACGCTAACAATTTATATCCTTCCCTACGGTTCATCTTTTTGGCAGGGGTGGAGGGGAGGAGGTTATTGTGGCTTAAATGAAATAAATTCATCAAAAGTAGACAGAATTTCAAAGATGGGAAGATCAGGAATCGGAGCAGAACGAGGCTGTTTCAATACTTCTCTGAAGGTCTTGCAGCTTTTTTTTTCTTGCCAACTTTGACAAGTTCTCTGTGCCTAGTAAAACAGGTCATCTCATGAGTTTCCTAGATTTATTCTTCTAGCCCCAGATGCAAAAGTGAGACAGTCAGCTCTCCTTCTGTTATTTTACAACAAGAAGGCAAATGTCTATAGCACTAGGAGCAATTAATGAAAGTCTCAAACCTTTTAAGCTATTTTTCAGTATAGCACTTGGAAAGATAGAACTGCAGAAATAACTGATTATTTGGGATTAGTGACTGAAACCATAAACTATTCAGCAACAAACAAAACTTATTTTGGATGAGGTGCTCTGAAGTGTAGTATTTCCTTCTCCAACTTCTCATTAGATTAAGAAAAGCAAAGCACATTTTTTTATAATTTAAAGCTGCACTTTTCTGTTAGCATTGGTTATGGATTTCCTACATTTTTATATTGTTTGACATAATCTAAAATATAGATTTGAAAAGAGAAACTGGTTCCTCTTGGAAAATGCTGCATAAAATACAAAATGGAATGTTATGATAACATCTTCAGTTTTCCCAAAGGAAATTTTCTTCTGAACCTGGTTCCCCACAGAGATATTATTTAGGCCACACAGAAATTGATTTTTTTCCACTAGTAAACAATGTGGCTGAAAATTTTTGCCTAAATCTAACATTATATCCCATTTTGTCAAAACCAGTTCAGATACCCTAACCTCATTTCGCAGGTTACTTGCAGATTTCTTAACATTTACTTAAAAACTACCATCAAATATGTCATTCAATCAAGTCATAATTGCACATTCAACTAAATCATATGTATTTCAGTAACCACACATTTATATGAAGTGTATTAAAAGCTTCGGTCTTTTCTGATTGCACATTCCCAAGAGTTTACTAGCACCCACTAACAAGCATTAACACACTGGGCCCTCATGTCCTCTAAATGTAGTATCATACCATAGATGAAAAACGTGTAATCACAGAAGAAAAAAAAAAAAACCCACAACATTTTTCCACACACAGCAATGTATTTATAAAATATGCTTACAGACTAATGCCCACACTTAACATTCTGTGTGCACTTGAAAAAATGTTGAAGTGCCATTTAGGGGCACAACTAGCAGGCATTTTAAAAAGGTCTAGAGAATACCAGAAGAGGGGAAAAAAAAATCCACCCCTACAGAATTACAATGCTGGAAAAGAGCTCAAAACAGCCTGTATGTAACAATGTACAGAAATGTAGCTGGTTAATAAAAGAATAGAAACAGGGAAAATAGTCCCACTATGGCTGGAAGGTGATAAATAAGCATTAGAAAGAGAAAACAGGCTATTCATTAGCAACCATGTTTTTGGTGATCTAAAGAAGAGGGGATAAAAAACATTGTGCACCCCAACACTCTATGGCAAGTACACTATAGTGTTTTTTCTCCTCCTGAGAAAAACCACATATGCATATAAACTGATAATCAATAAGGATGACATTTCCGTGCAATCCAGTGATGAAGCTAAAGAACAGTAGCATATTGCAGAAATTCAAAAGGTTTGCCATGGCCTTGGGGCCTATTGAGCCTCTTTGGCATAAATCATAGCAATTTTGGCAGCCAGGAGAGATAATTTATTGTATTTGTTCATTTTGGAGACATCCACAATCTCATTAAAACTGACACTACTAGGTTGTGGCTGACGTTACCAACCCATGGAGCTAGTGCAAAATAATCTTTTGGAGATGCAATCTTTCACTCACCTTAATTAGAGCAAATTACATGCTGCAGCCATGCCAGGCAACGCTAGCAGGTGATGCCATGTCAGACCATGCCTGAAACACACATCTGAGTCATGGCCATCAGTGTCCTTACTGCTTGTGTCTGCTGAGAATTAAAGAAGATCTGGAAGATAGGAATGCTTCCCAGGAGATGCTAGTGTCCCATCTTTGCTCTGTTAAACAGCAGGTGAGAGAGAAGGCTGAAGACTTGCATCTACTAAGACCAGCACAGGACAGCTTTGCAGTTCAACACTCTGGACCACAGGCAATGGCTTATGCAGCTTAACGAGAAGCAGCTCAGAGGCAGCTCTTGCCCTTGCTCTCTGTCTTGGGCTTGGAGTGTATCACCAGATTAGAATTCTGTTTCAGCAAGGATTCATAGCTTTTTAGTTGCAAGTTTAACTATGACTGACTTGGGCTATTGTTTTCCCCTGGTGGCACATCACAGTGATTGAGAGTCTGAAATTATTCATTTAAAAACTCAGCGACATTCACGAGAGATTGTTTTTGGAAATGGCCAAAACATCCAACCACTGCAATAGCATCCTGAGGAGTCACTTGTACAAAGGCAGAGGAGACAACTGGCTGAGGCATCATAAGCAGCTGAACCTGCAGCTCTGCTGTGATAAAATGTTCCTGTGTGTATGACCATTTGGCTGCTAATAAGAAACTGGAAAAGATGGTTAGCAAAGCAGTGCTATGACTCATTAGGGACATCAAATTATTTTTGTCACCATCTCAACATTTTCCCTTTAGCTTTTCATCATTATTTTTGCCTTTTATGACCCAAGTTTAAAAAAAAAAGTAAATAAATTTTTAGAGAACAGACACTGCTTTTTGGTTTAGAAGGATTTTAAAATGACCTTCCCTCCAGGTAAGTAATTCTCTCTAACTATTCCCTAACTAGCAACTCACATCAAACCCACTAGCAATCTGTGCTGTTGGATTTAGAAAAAACCCTCACAGAAGAGAAGGGACAGAGGGGATAAACCTTCTATTTCAAAGGCATATGATTAAAGAGCCCTCCCTGAGTGCAATGGATCAGTGCAGTGGGGAATCTTCAGTGTAACATCACCCTGCTCAGCCCCAGGCAGACAAGTTCTGCATTTAATGGGAGCAACAAGACCTTCTCACCTGATTCCCCACAGTCTACAGAAATGAATAGGGACAGCAGCAAGTGTAGGAGCAGTCCTGGTTTCTCCCTCTTGTCAACAGAAGAGAAATAGCTGTTGGCAGCATGAAAGGGAAGACCACTGGAGTGTGAAGTAATCGCTCTCTCTCTAGACTGAAAGGGAGTTTCACACACTCATCACTTCTGATTTTATGGTCATCTGTATAGTTTTCCCTGGGTAAGTAGTTGTGCAAAGTTACAGAACATCTACCTCCTTTACTGGCAGTTATTCAGAAGGGTGGGTGTCAAGGTGATGAGGCCAATCTCTTTTCAGTAGCACCAAGTGACCGGACAAGGGGCAACAGGCACAAACTGGAACGTGGGAGGTTCGGTCTGAATGGGAGAAAAAAATTCTTTCCTGTGAGTGTGCCAGAGTCTGAACCAGGCTGCCCAGAATGGTTCTGGAGTCTCCTTCTCTGAAAACTTTCAAAACCCACCTGGACATGTCCCTGTACAATGTGCCCTAGGTGTACCTTCATGCAGACTAATTCTTGCTCTGAAGAAGCAGAGAAGAATAAAATCAATTTTTCTCATGCTTCCTGATGTCAGTGTATGCGTGTCAAGGAGAAAAGTCAGAGAAAAAAAAAATCTAAATGTCTCCAGAATACTATCTGGCTCTTTGTATAAAGACGATTTCAGAGGGGAGTGGTGTTTGTTTACATTCAGCTTCTGCAGCTAATCCTTTGAATCCCAAGTCCTCAAAAACAGTTGGGTATCCTCATCATGTCATTTTCTAGAAATATCTACCTTCTATGTAGGAAATCCATTCTCACAAGACAGGACACATCCTTCTGCCTACATTGAGAGCTCATCAATGAATAACAAGAGTTTCTGAAAATGTTGGCCCCCTCCTTTCTTTCTGGCGCAGGTCAGGACTCTTTTAACATTACATAAACAGCAATGTTACACTTATGGTAATTATAATTCTCTCATACTGAATTTATGAGGTAGAGTGTTATGCAGTCTGTCCACCCTCTATATTTAGATTCATAAAACTAACATCCTTCACTCAGAAAATATCACACTCAGATCTGTCTTTTTATCCTCTGAGGATTTCACAACTCTCCAATAGTACAAATGAGATGGAAAAGCTACGTTGATATATAAAAAGGCAAATATATATATATATATATTATGGACTAGCCTGTCCTTTGCAAAATGTCTTTCTAAGGTACTAGACTTTCGACCCTTCATGACATTACATTTTATCTAATGTAACTGGGTGTTCTGTTTGTCAGCCTAGATGGAATACCAGTTGTAAGCAATATAATTTCACAGTGATGAGATTATAGTTTTATTATGGAAAAGAATGCAGTGTTACTCACTACTAATTGTTTCCCGGGGTGTATAGGCTCTTGCTGGAAGCTTAGATCAAACTCTACTACGGTATCAGGGTTAAAGGAGAATACAGATAATTAGTTACATGATTGATTTTCCCATTATTAAGTACTGGTTTGTTTGGTGATTGTAGGTTTTCCATCAGGCTGGCTGCTTAGCGTATGACAAAGCACAGAATACATTCTCTGAAAGCAGGAAACAAAGGCTATCACAAGAAGCAAAAGCCAGAGACTCTCAGCTACAATCCACCTCTGAAGAGCTATATGCTGTGCTTGGGAGAGAAAACTTACCTTACAAAAATGCAAAGCACAGAGAAAGATGGAAAACAAACAAAAAAACCCACAACTCAAGCTGAAAGATACCCAGTAAAATCAGGTATAATGTAATACCCAAGACTCAAATTACAAAAGCTGTATGCAAAAGAGAGATGTGCATTGCATGAGGGACCTTTCTTAACCAAATGAGCAAGTTGTTTATGAGTGATTTCTATGCATAATTTAAGTACATAACCTATTTTTATACACACACACAGCTGGAAAAATACCTGCAGAGAAATGAGTATAAGCTTTCTGTTCATCATGTACTTTATGGGACATGGGCAGTTCTTCCAAGTCTAATAGTTAATGGGAACAATATATGCTAGCCACTCAAGTCTGCACTCAAACAGTCTTCTATGAGAAGAGCGGGAGAGGTAATGGTAGAGCTCTGGGAATATTCACACATTACAAACCGCGATGCCCAGAAGTGACAATACTCTAATTTCCTATTTATGGCTCCAAAGACTCAGATCACTATTTTAAACAGATGAGAGCTCACAAGAGAATGTGCATCTGAAGGGTGAGAACCTGCATAGATGGGGCTAACACAGACCAAGGCCACTACCTCTCCCTGAGCAACACAAGCTTGGGTCTCCCTCTCCCCACCCAGCTTGTTGTGACAAAAAGAAGTTCCATGTTTCTGGCAAGTTTGGTTAAGATTTTCTAATGATATCAAAGTCACCAGGCATAAGTGAAGGGGAGGAGATTGGCAGCCAGACTTCGTAGTTGTCAACACTTTGTTGTCCTAGAAAATACATCAAAACCCTCCGGAAAAACGAGTCTCTGACACCATTTAATGGCGAGAACATTGCTTTTAGCATTTCTGAGTGTATGTTTGTCCTCTAGACCAAAGCAACAGAGGAGACGAGTCTGTTACAGCTCCAAATAAGGATGAAAGAGGCCATTAGAGATCTTGGTTCAATTCCTGCTCACTTAGCCAATGCGGCAACTGTCACATCACCGTAAATTATGCAAAAGGATATCTTCAGAGAAGTTCTGGCAACTTCCTCTACTGCCTTATTCTTAACTCTCTATTCCATAAGTGACAATGTCTGTCAAGTAAGCGTTAGTTGGGAAAACAGGGCAGAAACTGGAGGCCTAGGCAAATACAAAATGAAGAAAGTGTGGTTCTGTCTTCAGAGAAGAATGAGGGAGAGGGCATCCCAGAGAGTAACAGCTAAGTGTTTGCAAGTGTATGTGAGACCTCACTCTCAACTTTAATTAAAGTGCTTCTTCAAAACACTGTGTAATGCACTTTGATCAGAAGAAGCCAGACATAAGATAAGATGATGTGTTTTTTTCTGGAATATTGCAACTACGAGTGAGAAAAAAAAATCCTGACATTTTAAAATATTTTCATACCCTTGTCTTCATGCCCTTATAGGTGCTGATACAACAAAGTAGAAGAATTCAAACCCAAGTACCATACACCAGCATTAGTGGAGCATTCCTGACTTCCTACAAAATTATTTGGTAAAACCTCAATTAAAATGCAGATCATTAAACTGTAATTATATAAATTTCTTTCCATATTTTCCCAGTGCTTTCATGCAGGAAGCTGTAAACAAATATTTATAAAACATGCTGTGGCTGTAATTAAAGAGATCACAGTGTTGGTAAAGAGAAGGCTAAATGGATTTACATCAAAGTCTTCCTCTTGGAGCCTCTATTAACTTAAAAGGCTAAGGCGATCATAATTTTTTCCATGTTTTTGAGCAAATCTGAAAGTGCTAGGAAATAAGAGAAAGTCTCTTTCTACCCACTCAGCCTAAAATAGTGTAAGTGCCAAGCATTTGATTAGTTCTGTTACTAATCAATATTAGTTCTGCTAACCATCAATATTACCAGTCAAGGCTTTAAGCAAAACTAGTCCCCATCTCTTTGCATGCTTTATCTTTGGTCTGGGGATTGGTTTTGGTTCTTTTAACACTGTCTAAAAATTTGGGAACTTGCTTGTTGCTCAAAAGGTTGAAAGGTTGCCTAAGGAAACATAATGCAGATGAAAAGTATTGCAAGGCATTTGGTGCATGTGGTGTAACAATCTTTAAAGGCAGAAAAATTGTGCTCAGTAACTGTATTGGCTACTTAGTAAATTAGACCATTCCTCTCATTGGCTTCACAGACTAGATGTCCTATCCCAGGTTTCCTTGCCTTTGAAATCCATAAGAGAAAAATGTGTCTACACAAGAGGGTCAATGAATGAAAAATTGATGGATGAACATCACGCACAATAAAAATCATCACTCAAAACAGTGTTTTCAGCCTTCAGCAACTGTGTTGAATGCCATGAAGATGAGGCTGCCACCTTAAAAACCTCAGTTCACAACCTCATCCTGCCTAGAGAGGACACCAAGCAAAGTGTTTGACACTCACTACAAACCCCTGCCTTGACCTAGCTGAGCTACACAGCTGCAGAAATGTGGCATGCAAATGAAATTACTTTAATACTCCCTTTACATGGGCTCCTTTAAATACCGAGGTCTCATTTTTCTGTTTCAGGAAATGTGCTGCTTTGCTTTTGGTTTTGAGACACCACATTAGGTTGTGTCCACAAGTGGGAACATTGCTGATCTTTTCTTCTTTGTTCTCATTTTCCCTGACACCGAAAAAAAAATTAACAAAACAAAGCATTTTGACTGACATACTTGTGGTTTGCTCTTTTCTGCCTGCCATAAACAATGTTGTAATGAGGTCATTTTAGTTCATTCCCATTTTAGGGGTATTAGGAGTTGTAGCACTATCTCTGCACTTAAAATGGAGCACACTTTCTGGGTCTGGCAAAGGCTCCATAAACATTAAAAACTTCAGTTGATGTGTACATTATATTTTATATTTAGATTGATTACTTAGAGCCAGTGGAGAATTTTCCGTTGGAACAACAACTTGAAGAAGAGTGTAGATTTAGGGGGGAAAACAAAATGTTTTTAAGAAGAAAAAGTGGATTTTACATGAAGAAAAGGAAATATTGTGGGTTGTGCCTGTTCAGCCTGGAATCTTGATGGAGATCCAGAAGGACCTGCATTTCTTTTTTTAAAATACTCATGCTCATGAGAAAATGTACTGTAATAAGTTACCTCAAAGCATTGTGCAGTTTCAAAGGAATCACTCAGTGCGAGTTTTAACTGGAACTGATGAAACATTTCTAAATTGGATGACTTTTGAGAATTTTTACCTCATAGCTATTCCAATTTTTCCACTTTCACCAACTGACAAAATATCCTACAATTTTCTGAGGTAGAAATCCTTTGGGGGTTTAGTTCAATGTCATTAGAAATCACATATAGAAATATCTTGTTAACATTTGTGTAGTGCTTTCAACTTAGATAAACACTAAAGGAGTATAATAAAACAAGCTGCAACTGAAATCATTTAACGAAGCAATTTGACATATTCAAGGGATGGACTTCGCACTTTGGTTCTGATTTGGGTAATTAGACTTTTCCAGCCTTTTCTGGGGTACAGGAAGTTTCCTAATATGCAAAGAAGCTTAAAAAAAAAACAAACCCCAGGTTTCAAAGAAAATTGTTTTCAACATGCTATTCACAGGTAAATACACTTAGACACATATAGTATTATCAGTTTGGTAAACGTAAGTGAAAGAAACATCAAACAAAATATTCTAATCCCCTTTTGCTTTTCTAAGCAGTTCAGCAAAATAAACACATTTGAAAAATTAATTTAGGTCAAGTCAAAGCTACAATTTTTGTGTGTGAAAAAAATAAAACTTGTTGTCCTTTTCTACTCCAGCTGCTATTTGGTGATCAGTGTACACGGCTGATAGCTCCACTCCTAAGCACAGATGTTGATGATCCAGCAGAATAAAGGAAAGATGGAAAAGGAAAACTCTTTCCATACTCAGTGGCTGCAGGTAAATGTCTACAGTTTGTAGCATTGCAAGATATGAACCTTATAATGAACAAGAAGTTGGGTTTCCTGCTGGGGATATCAAAAAGATTGTTGTTCTAGTCCTTCCTTTCTTCAATATGTTGGTGCAGAGAAGCAAGCATGACTATAAATTATCTTTTGCATATGTACGCTTATGGCACTCATCAGGTTTTGACATAATGCATCCCTAGGCATCAAAAGAAAATTTCAGAGAGGACTTATTATATTGCATTAGGAAAACTAATTACCAAAAGTACAATCTAATTAAGACAGGGCATTTAGAGGACAGGATCCCACAGCTAGAATTGCTAGAAGACTGTAAGGAAAACACTGAACAGAGTTTCTAGAGCATGGTATCGTATCTCCTCTATACCCCACACTAAACCAATGCTGTTTTGCAACAATACTCTTGAGAAATCATTTCCCTGCATGTGGTCATACATGCTGTGCAATTTCATTACATAGCATAATGACTCTAAAATATGTAGATTAAGCATAATATACGGGGTTTCATTTCTACAACCTGAAGACGTGTGTCCTTTTATTAAAGGTAATACAAGCCAGACATGAGAATGAATTTAATACAAATAGCCCATACAAAGCCAGCCTAAGCATGTAAATAATGATGCTTTATAATTACTCTTTAAAAGCCTCCACAGAACTGCTTCAATGCATCTTGGGAAAAAAATATAATTCAGAAATCAGCCATTCTGCACGCTTAATTTGCAACACTTCAGCATGAGCTTGATCAGTCAGCTTTGCTAAAAGCAACTCCCCTCAACAGCCTCCAGCTAGACACCCAACGCATCTGAAATCGCCCTCTTTATAAATACCCGTATGCCAATATTGCACGTCAGCTAAGTGACAGAGCAGGCAATTAAACCCCTCACTATTCTTTTTTTTTTAACCTAAGAGTGAGAAAAAAGTGAGAAGACATCAGATTACTTGTCCAAAGTCTCAAAGAAAGTTTCCAGAAAGTGGAGTTTGTGTCTGATTTCTAGACTGTGCTACATTTAATGGAAAAGGATCAAGGGCATGGTTTCTAGCAGCTGCAAGAAGATATACTTAAATTGGTGGGGGTTGGTCTCTTTTCCCGAGGAACAAGTGATAGGACAAGAGGAAACAGCCTCAAGTTGCACCAGGGGAGGTTTAGTTTGGACATGAGGAAAAATTTCTTCCCCAGAAGGGTTCTCCAGGCCTGGCCCAGGCTGCCCAGGGAAGTGGTGGGGTCCCCATCCCTGGAGAGGTTACAAAGCCATGGAGAGATACGGTGCTGAGGGACATGGTTTAATGGTGACTTGTCAGTGCTGGGTTGATGGTTGGACTTGATGATCTTAAAGGTCTTTTCCAGCCTAAATGATTCTGATATTATTGAATAAGTTATTATGAAGTGTGATTTCTTTTAATGACAAAACCAACAACATGACCCAAACATAGCAATTGTGGCAAGTCATTTAAAAATGTGTTATGCTGTAAAACAGGAATATATTGAGCATGAACAGATGGGTGTGGTGGGAAGACTGCACCCATCCCTATCAAATGTTTTTAATGCAAATTTTAGACAAACTGTTTTAGACAAGTCTTGAAGTTGGCCTATTCTGCAGCAAGGTCAGTCTCCAGCCAAGTCAAGAATTGCAGTGCTGTCAACAACTCCTCTGTTGCTTTTTTACTTGTTGACAGGGTAGATTTGGGCCATGCCAGGGAAATTGGCTCAAATAATTTTTAATAAAAATAAAAAGGAAGGGAGGGTGGTGAGAAACTAAGGAAAAAAAATAGATCTCTGGAGATTCATTTTAATATTTAAACATGTCAATAGATTTAAACCCTGATTATGCATCAGGTACTTAAACTGTCATACTGAAATACAAGTCAGACTGCAGAGATTACTTAAATAATTGCATACAATAATAGAAAACCAAATATATTTCAGGTTCATTCCCTCAATCTAGAATAAATCATAGTAGTCAATGAAAACACACAGTCCTTTCTTAAGGTAGTTGTCCTCATATACCTGATAGATTCCCCAGACGTGGTCCTGAGACACTCCCTAGGGTCCCACATAGTACTTCATGTAACCAGTTGTCTTTCAAACTCTTATTGCTCACGGCGAGTGCCACTCTCCAAAACTGCAGTTTGTGAAGATGTTATATGCACTGGAGAAATCACAGCAAATGAGCTCAGAATATGTATCTGTGTTATGCTTTCTCTGGAAACACATAATATTAATGACATTTTTCAGGCCAATGAAAATTTGCTGGAGTTATGAGTCTACTGAGATATGAGACTTCTTATCAAGATGACCTAGCAGCTAGGTAGCTGCTATTTTTATAAGGTGCCATTTTTATCAGCAGGCTGTACAGAAAATTTTGTGTGTAAGCAACACAGTCTGTTTTTAGAAACTAAGAAATTAAAACAAAGTTTTACAACTACATCTTTATTCTACCTCAAAATAAGCATATCTGGAGTAACACCATTAGGAAATGTAATTCCTGCTGCCAGACCAAAGCCCAAAAAATCAATGAGATAAATCTCCAGTTCAAATAGCCATAGCCCTTGCCCAGAGAATCAGAGTCTTAATGTGTTCCTCTTGAGAATATCAAAAGAAAGGCATTTTTTTCTAGCCTATTTTAGCATGTCACCTTCCCTACCCTTCTGATACTCTGTGGTTTAGCCTTGGAACAACTGGAATACTTAATCCTCTTCTTTTCAGTCAGCTCCTTCCCAAGTTACACCAGACCAGCTCTTCATCTCTGATTTCATACAAAGCAAGGAAGGATGTAACTTCTCAGGTCACGTTGCTGCCTTTCACTGCTCCCCAGTAAATATGTAAATCATCTTACTTTGTGCTTTCACCTATTCTACATCCAAAGTTGGAAAGAGCAACTTGACTGCAGTATTAGATCCTTATCCACCTCCAGTGACTTCCCTAAAACTCTCAATTCAATGGCTACAAAAAGTGCCTGTTCCTCTCCTGTTTCCTACATATTTCACAACTAAACATGAATATTAAGCCACAGATGTGCTAAATCCATTCAAAATATACAAGCAAGACACAAAAGCTGCTCTTTCGAAATGCTTGTTGCTATCCACAATGATGCTATAAGATTATTACAGCACCACTAAGGGATAAAGCACAAGAAATAGTGAAATAGAAAAGCATAAGTTTTCTTTAAAATAAGTATAACTCTAAAATGATAAAACTATTTCTGTGAGCTGGGAAAGTCTCCTTAAAGCTGCTGTAAGAATGCACTGAAATGATGAACCCTTGTGAAAAGGAACTTCTAAAAAATTCTGCTTCTACAGAAAGACAATTTGAGAACAAAACTGTTGAAATCCTTTACTCATCATCTATATTACTCCTGTAAGTTAAGGGCAGCATAGGAGCAATTAAAGTGCCAGATTTTTACTGACACCCATCTTCACAGACACTTATAACAACAGTGAAAGCCTTAATGCTTTCACCACAGCTACAATAAGGTTTTTCAAGCAGCAGTGTCCTGTGGGAAAGATCCAAACATGCAGAAAGGCCAGAAATGATGACTTTTAAGAGAAAGAACCACCTCTCTTACAACTGGAATGGAATTGAGGGAAAAAATTTCAGAATAGCTCAGCCTAGAAAAATACCCTGAGTAATATGTGCCCCTGAAAATTTCCAGACAGTTGGTCTTGTACTCTGTAGGTGCTGAGCAAAGACCAACTTGTTTATCAGCTATGGCTCTTATACTGTATTGGTACTTGAAAACAAGCACTGCTACAGCTTCAAAATCAAAGGCTGCAGCATGTTCTAACTAGACATATGGGGAAAAAAAAAATACTGGAGAATTTTCCTTGAAGGGTCCCACTTCTGACTGGAAAATAACCTTATTTCTTCCTCTAAAGATAGCAGCATGGTGGCCATCAAAACAAACTAGCAATTAACTCTGTATGCAACAAAAAGGCCTAAAAGACATCACAAAGTGCTAATTGTTTGTATCCATTGAGTACCAGCAGGAAATTAAATGATCTAAAGGCAGGATGTGATTTGAAGTGGCAGACAGCGAATGAATGGTAGTAGACACAAGCATTCATGTGTCAAGTCATTCATTATGCCAATTAATGTCTTCCACAGCTTCTTTCTGCAAAATTCACTGGATTCATGAAAATAGAGCAGGATTAAGATCCATAGCAAGTCACCAATTTAGTGGGGATTTTTTGTTTTTCTTCTTGCAATCATAGAATCACTAAGGTTGGAAAAGACCTCTAAGATCAAATTCAACTTTCAATCAGATGTTATCAAGACCACTAAACCACGTCCTGAAGTGCTACATCTACATGTTCATCCAGGTCCTCATTTGCCTGTTCCTCAAGTTCCAGAGCCCAGTACCTGTCATGCAAGGGCATCTGGGAAGGTGAGGGTGGCCAGGAGGGGATTCACCTGCCACCCCCCCACACACACCTCCCTCACCCCTGTGCAGGGACCTGTTTCCATTATCTCTTCTGCCTGGTGGCAAGAGGGGAGGGGATCCTCTGCTTCTTGTGGAGCCTCCTCCTCTGCCTTTGCCTCAGGCTATGGCTCCACCGATCTATCTCCCTCTCACACTCCCTGATGCTCTCCTAACCTTTTTCCAAATCCTTTTTCAGCTCGGCCCACAGGCTGAGCTGATCCTTCACCCAGTCACTCTGCACCAAAGGGGTGTCTCTGCTGCCTCCGCTACGAATGAGAGGCTCAGGCACTCCCTACGGCTGGAGACCCGCATGGCGCGCATTTGTCTGGGCCGCCATGTTCCTTCCGGCAAGGGCCTTCTCGGCTAGATCCACCAGGGTGGACACATTGGACTTCACCATAAAGCCACCGGTGGCAGTGCCCGCCCTTGCGCAGGTTCCTGACATGCTTCCCCACACTGCCGAGCTACCAGTGGGATAGGGGGCACACTGCGTGCCCTGTCTAGCTTGGGGCGGCCATTGCTCCGGCTCTGCATGGCCCGAGCGTCGCTTCTGGTGTCACCACGTTTCAATCCTGGCAACGCGGATCCTACATCAGCTTCTCGGCCTCGCTGGCTCCTGGCGGTTCTGCCCACTTTTCTCCTCGGGTTTCCCTGGCTCCGGGACACCCGCCCGCCTCACCACTGTAGCAAAAAGCCTATTGAATCACCCCCAGTTTCCTCATGGGAGACGAAGGATAATCCCCCCTCAGTTCAAACACGCACAAGATTTCATGCAACATTTCATGTCTCATCCACAGGAAGAGGTTACTTGTCTACCAGGATGTTCAAGAACATCATTGCCCTGTTTACATTATCCATCTGCGTTTTGAAAACTTCAAGAAATAAATTGTCTCTATGGTCTGAC
Source organism: Actenoides lindsayi (assembly GCA_025331215.1). Taxonomy (NCBI): domain Eukaryota; kingdom Metazoa; phylum Chordata; class Aves; order Coraciiformes; family Alcedinidae; genus Actenoides; species Actenoides lindsayi. The sequence continues at coordinate 28,011 of WTSP01023885.1, forward strand.
TCATGTTTTAGCAACAAACAAAGCACCAACGCGCTGGATCAAGTGGAAAAGGAAGAAAGCTACATTACTTTCTCTAAATCAAAATGAAGACATTTTATCCATCTATATACTCTTAATCCTTTCTCTCAGTAAAGGAAGATGGACAAATAGTGAAATATTTGACTGACCATGGTATAATGTGTAAGTTCAAAGAATCAAATGACCACTATTAACAGGAATCTTAGTACTACATGCTGTCTCGTGCATGTACTCTTTACTAAATAGTTAAGAGTATTTGAATAATAGGATAAGAAGTTCACAAAAATCCAGTACTATGAGACACATACACTAATTTTAAGGCCACCTTTTTCAATTAAATGATTCAAAAGCCTCACCATGAACAGCTGAATTCTCATCTAGATCTCATACGAATCACTGGAAAGATGTCCATTGCCATTTACCGGTTCTAGACCAGAGCAGTCTGTGTAAACTCCATGGATTTTCAACCCTAAATCTTATTTTCCTCCTTACTTCTGCATATCACATTGCACTACAGCACGTTACAAGCAGAGGCATCTTCCCACACCTCACGCCAACAAGCTCATGCTTTCAATTGGTATAAGTGAGAATTCTTCACCAACTCTTGATAGGGAAAAACAATCTCTTTTGATTATAGCTGCTATCATTTCAGTCCTGCCAAAACATTTAAAATTTATCAGTAGAAGCCAGAGTCACATAATTCCTTGCAAGCAGCACAGGTGATACCAACATCCCTCTGGATGCAGGTCAGCCTTTGTCTGGCAACATGACCACGTATATTCTTCTGAAGTTATTTGCCATCTACAACAGAGGTGAAGCTTTTGCCTTTTATTGATTGTTTAGTGGTAAAAATCCTTAATGAGATAAATGCAGTGTTTCTCAGCAAAACACTTTAGTCTTCATGAGGTGACTAATTGTACAGCAAGAACTTTATTAGGGCTGAGTTTTGTCACTGTGGCTCAGGAAATGGATTGCTGGAATGTCTAGCACAAGATGGGATGCTGTGGCTTTCTCATTTGGATACTTAAAAAAAAATAAATCAGGCTTCTCGTGGTTTTACTTTCATTTATCTCCCTGTGAATTGATCAACTGGCTATAGAGTAGTCTGGAAATTGAAGAGAATGCATATGGCTCAGCTTCTGCAAACAGGCCCCTAACCAAAACAGGCCCATTTGGAGCCTAGTTCTCAACTTATTATCCCTCAATCAAACCTCAGAATATTTTCTCATTTTCATTGGATTCAAAGAACGGTGGTGAGGGGAGGATACAGCTTTGGAAGAGGTCTGCAAGTGTTACAGAAAGAGCTGAAAGAGAAAACACTAGAAGTACAGGGCCATGTCAGAGCCTCCCTCTGCTCTTCCCACTGGGGCCTGCATCATGATGCAGAGGAATTCCTCACATCTGCAGCAGCACCAAGATCAGTCAGGACTATGTCTGCACAGCATGAATTTACACAGCCTAGAAGCAACTCTGACTCCTCCAGGAGCCAGGGCTAGTCTTCAGGCTTGGAACAACTTTCCAGCACTTCCCTTTCTCATGCTTCCCCTCTAAGCCAGGGAGGAACAGTGATGGTGGCCTTGCAACCTCTTCATGGGCTGCAGGTTTTTAATTCAGAAGTACCCTAAAGGTAAAGCTGCAAGGAGGAAGGGATACAAGACCTTCTGAACTGAAAGCTGCACAATAAAAAGCAATCATCAAATTGCACAGGACCCAGAACTTGGAGCTTTCTACATCTAACTAAGGAGAGGAAAATAAGAGTCTGAGGCCTAACTTTAGTTAGAGAGGCTGCTACCTTGACCTGCATTGAACACTCAATTCTATTTTTATTTTGCCCTCTATTTAAAACTGGCACAAGAAAAATTAAAGTAAATTATTAAGGGATTACTTCCAAGTTTCAGACTTCGGAGGATCTTTTTTTTTCCCTTAACAGATACTATGGTGGGGGGGAGAGTAACGGAAAGGGAATTTAACAATTAACAGAAACTTTAGCAAGCACACACTATTTTCAGATCCCTACTGGTATCACCCTGGATGCTTGTGCACAAACAAGATGTTTTGTCAAATAAGGTGCTATGTACTGCAGACTCAAGTTATCAAATAAAAATAGCAAACATAATTTCAGCTCCATCCACAGCACTGGGAGTTGGGGAGGGGAGTAAAGTGGAGGTGGAAAGGAGTATTTGTGGTGTTGAAATATTCAGAATTATTTAAAGTGAGAAAAGGAGGAAAGATTTATATAAAAGCTCTGCAGAAACTGCTGAAAAAGGACAGTAAATACAAGCCTGATCTATGTGCAGCTTTTGTGAGAGTCTTCCAGTCTATACATACAAAGATGTATATACACTGTATACCACTGTATACCACATAGTATCAATACAACAATGAACATGCTTCCTTTGAAATATGGGCCTTTGTACCACAGGCCTTTTCACATATCTTCAGTCAGATAGCCTAGTTAGAATTAAAAATAAAATTAGTAGGTTTATGATAACTTGAGTTAGACTTGGAGAGCTCAGCCAGCAGAACTATGAGGTACATGACTAACAGCTAATGGATTTAGCCAGCAAAAATGATGCAAACAAATGGCACAACTTCAAGTTAATCCATGTTAGGATAGCCAGAAAAGTTCTTCTGGAATATTTTTCAATGTTTACTGGCCACACATTCTTAAAACTCAGAGATGAACACTTAGTATGAGTAGCCAGAATTCATCTTCCCTTAAAAAGGGAATAAAATGAAAGAAGCTTAACTTCAGCCAATTGGTTCACAGAGAAAAAGTCCACAAACACACATAATACAGTTCAGTTATAATAGACTTATATATGTCTGAATTCTTTGTAATAAAAGTAGGCAAACCAAAAAGACAAGCCTAAATGTAACCAAAAAAACTCATACAAGAAGAGAAAGTCTTTCTCAAACATATACCCATATATATGGGCCCTCCATGTAACAGTTTCAGAGCAATTTCCTCTCTTCAAATGAAAGCCTGTGACAAAGTAGCATATGTTGAATTATTACAAATTCTGAAAAAGCAGATTTTCCTACACTTGATATTCATAAATTCGATGAGGCAAATCTTTGTATCACACAATCTGTGTTTTAAACAGAATCATCCTCAAGGCAGCCAAATATGTCAATTTGTGGGGTTGAAAAAGTCTTGGTTATAAATAACACATACACATTGAAAGGGATTTGAGTCATTATAAAAAGATTTCTTACCTATCTTGAGCCATTAGTGCCCTGTTTGGGATGTTACCCAAGAACTCAGTATTTCTTTTAGCAGAGAGGCAAGAGCTTCTGCATCCATGGCCACCCCAGTGGCCAGTGTAAATCAATGTAAAATTTCTCCAGTGATCTAAAGATTTTGGCTATCAATGGCTTTGTGAATGCCACAGTCACTTTACCATGACAGTGAGTATATCTCAGATAGTAGCAAAAGGACCAGGCAAAGTCAGAGATTGAGAAACTTTGATCTTGTCTGTCCCTCTTAATATCTTGTAGAATCTCCTAATTTTCTTCATAGAAAGCAGCAGTGACTTCAAGAGAAGACAGGTGGTTCTGGAAAAGGGTTGTGCAAGAAAAACAATTTTAAGGCAAATTGGATTTACACAGAGCATCACCCTACAACTTCATTTCTGTAATTCCATTCCAGACTCTAGTCTCTGGCTACTCAACCAAACCAGCCAGCTGCAGGAACAAAGCTGAACAAACCCTTTCCTTTAACTGATGGTTTTTTCCCCACTTATCAAGCACAGCCCTCAAAATGGCTACCCAGTCACTCTACAGAGGCTTTCTGTGACACGTCCCACAATTTGCTTTGTTCAAGGACTGTGTAATATTACTCTGCCTGCTTTAAGGCTGCATGAACACAGCTGTCACTGGCTGAATTAACTGAAACAGTGACTCATACTACATCCTTGATATTGAAAAAGCTGTGGGTAGTATTTCATAGCTCTCAAAAAGCTATGATTTCATGTTATGTTTAAAGAAGAGCAATGAGACTAGAACATATAAACCCTAGATGATAGATGATGTATCATGTACTAAAAAATTCTGACAATATTTTACATGATTCTGTCATCATCTATCAGCATGAAAATCACAAGCAGAAGAGAAGTTCAGATAAACTTTCAGAAGAAAAAGTAAACTTTACAGGAAAAGAAATGAAGGAATTAGAAACACAAAGCACTGCTTTATTCACTCCCCAGGTCAGATTTTTTTTTTGTTAGGGTAGAAAAAAAAATCCCAAAAAAACCGGAGCACATGCAGGGTCTCAGGCTGCATTTGTCTTCATCTCAGGCAGTCAGTCACATTCATAGAAAGTGTTAAGTACTACTTTTCTTGCACAGTGGTTTTCTCATGTCTGCCCTCTAAAATGAGAGCACTAGGTCCTAGCAATTGAGAATTGTAGGCAAGTTATATGGGGGATTAACAACACTTAAATTCTGCTTCTCCCCAGTTCTAGCTTTTCTTCTGCTCCTTACCCCAGATGTGTACACTTACAAATGAAACTGATCTCAAAGCAAAAAATAGTCAACATCAGAAGTAAACTACACTGCTTACACAGTGCAGCCCATCCACGGCTGGCAATATCTTGCTCTCAATGAGCTGAGACCCTTTTTTAAGGTACATCCTTCAACACATAATCCCTTCCTGCAAGTAGTAGATGCAAGAGAATGCGAAGTAGAGGTTTTGAAACCAGGATCTAGGCAAAAGAAAAATTTTGCTTGTGGAAAATATTGATTCTAGGAACTTTTTTCTCCTTAACTCCTGTGGTAAACATAAGAAAGAACGACAAAATACACTTTCTAGGAATACTGTAAGATACACATACTTAGTGTACAGAGTGACTCCTTTCTATGTTGAGAAGCAAGGCAGAAGACACAGTGGTCAAGTTAGGAGTAAAGGCACACGTTGGAAAGCATGATGAACACTTTCCTTTTCAGATGCTTCTAACTGCAATGTGACTTAATTTTTAAAATCATCTTAATTTTTAACACTGTTTCTTTGTTGTTACTCATTTCAGATAAGACACCAATGTAGAGGCAGGCTGAGGTAATCTGGGAAGTGTCAGCCATCTGATACCCTGGAGGTGATTCAAATACTTTTCCGCATGATTTTGAACACCTGTAAGGTCCCACTTCTTCCTAGTAGCCAATAAAAGAGTGAGTCAACTAAGACAGTTTTATTTTATTACACATACTTTGCACCCACCTTTCTAACTTGTCTGTTATCTCAGTGATTCGCTGTCATTTTGCTTCAGTCCCTACCTCTCTGTTTTGTTGATTCTTCAAGTACCAACGTAAGCTTCAAGTTTTCTAGGATGCTATAACACACTGAATAAAAAATAAGCTTTCCCCAATATTCTCCCCATATTTCCTTTGTCTTCATGGCCCATTAAATCTAATTATATCCACAGGAACATCCCCCCAGCTAATCTTCATCTGTCAGAACAAGTAATAGTACATGCTAGAGAAATGTGCTCAGAAGTCTGCTTGTAATTCAGATCCCACAGACACAAAGATACAGCTACAGATTTGCTTCTTCCTCTGACACTCCTATCAGCTCACAAAAAGGCTTAGGAAGAAGATGACATAGCAGACTTGCAATCGAAGTTGCCTCTTTGCTTGCCTGACCCCTTGCATAGTACAGGGATGACATGAGGAGCTCAAATCAACAGTTATCATACATTTCAAACAACCTGGTTTCCCTGGAATCTAGTCTGAGAAGATAAAACACAATAATGCCAGACTTCAAGTGACCCTAAGCTCGCGAGTTAGGTTGCTTTCTTGATTCACATCTTGTGCCCTTGGTCCTTGGAAAACCTCTAGGTATCCAAAATTGTAGTCTAAGTATTAATTTTTGCAGTAACATAAAACAAAAAGAGTAAAAAAGATCTACATTCAGCTACTAGATAGGAGTAAGACTAGGAGGTCAGGGTAGTGAGTTTTGTTTGCTTGCTTTCAGAATAGCAGAAGTTGGAAGGAACCTTGAGAGGTGACCTGGTCCAAACTCACTGCATAGTCTGGCCCAATTTTAAAGTGACATTGGATTGCACAGAGCCTTAACAATTCCAAATGGGAAGCTCCAAATGAGGGAAGGAAGAGATAGTATTCTAGTGCTAAGGGTATTTCTCCATGGTTTAAAAACTCATTATTTAGATATCAGAGCAAGAACGTCTCTTGCCTTTCACCGATCTCACAAAGAAAGATACTGCACAGTGAAGATCCAGCCTACTAAAGAGAGTAAAGCCATATGAAATCATATTTCTGCTCCCAACAGCATACTCACAGTCCCTGGAGATACCTGTATCTTAGGCTACTCTGATCCAAAGCAGAAAGAAGTTTGCTGCAGTCACGCTTGCAGACTTCAGTGCTGTGGATTCACAGTGTGTATACAACCTAAGCCAACCAAGATATGAACTAAGTCACTTAAGTAACTGTAAAACATGTCTCCATTTAATGCTGCACCATCTCATCATCAGGGTCATGTGAGCAAGGCTTTTGGCCTAAGGTGGGTGTTACATATTGCATATGAAACTGTTTTTCTTCTCTCCTATGACTTTCTCTCAGAATGCTAGACAGAAGTAACCCCTGTGGATGAATAGACACGCCCAGCTTACTTAAGAATTGTCCTTCTATGTTTATCGGCACTATGGTTGTGTTTGAAGCTTCCACTTCACTTTCCATTTAGGAACATGCAAGGTGCATAAGTCTCTAGGAAAATTTCACGTCCTGTTCTCTTTTTATAAACAGAGAAAGAGGAGGGCGGTTAGGAGGAAGATAATGAAAAGGTCCTGCAAATATGTTAACTGATGCTCCTACAAGATCAGCATGCAGACTGCAGAGAGACTTGTCAGCACAAATTTATGATCATTGCCAACATGTCAACAGTGTCCAATTCATACCATGTCAGCAAAATTTACAACTTAATTTTACCCTGTACAAAGTGGCTAATGCATGATCTCAAAATATGGTGGCTAAAGACTCATCCACTAATGCAAATTCTCCAGTGAAGTGACTAAAGGCATATACTGACCTCATATCAAGCAAGAAGTTGGACCAGATTACCTCACTCTACCTTTAAAGAAAGGAAAAGAGCATTTCCCACTCTACTTTTAAACTACAATAAAGAGGCACACTTGTTTGATAGAGGCTTTGAAGTGGTTTAAAAAGTATTCTCAGTTTTATAAACTATATTACAGTTTATTGCCACAATACTAGAGTGCTGCTTTGTTCTTCAAAGTCCTCTGGGATGAGTTCACAGGGTGAGCAGCTCCATAAATATGCATTGGGCAGCACTGTGCCTTGTGTTTCTAAATCAAGTGTTCATATCATTCAGACCTCCAAACATTTCAGCTTATGCAGAGCTGGAATAGGTAGCTCAATGATATGTGCTATACAATAAGAAATACCATGAGAAGCTGATTTCCTCCCACGATTTTCAAAAGCTATTAGAAGTGAAAAAGAAATCTGTCTTGAATGAGGCCTGTGAAGACTCAGAGATAGCTTTGTTAAGAACTTTAAAGTGAGTGAGGAGTTAGGTTGAAGATGTATTCGGAAGGTAAAAACTGTCTGGTTTAATTCTGTTCTGGACTCAGAAAGAAAGAGGGACCAGAAGAACAGCCAGCTGAAGGTATCTATAGTTAATGCCTCAGTATCTTTACTTAGGAATGAAGAGTCCTGCTTGAAGTCTGAATGTTTGAACTCAAAGAATAAGTATTTGAAAAAGCTGAATTTTGTTCTAGAGAAATAGGAATTTCCTCCTACCAATCTAGAAAATGTTAGATCTCACTGAAAAGATTCTCTGAAGCTGAAACATGACCAAAAACTCCTCCAGAGAAAAAATTAAAATTGCATTGTAAAATACAAACCATTCTCTCTTATTACCAATAATTATACAATTTGTTTGTTTGATTGGTTTTTTTAACACTTTCAAAATTTGCCCAGTTTCAGAAAGGTGGGAGTTTTAGAGAGTTTTTTTGCCATTAACTTCACTTGTAATATATTCAGTTATGGAAACAGGAAGGAAGAAAGAACAAGAGAAACAGCAGATTGTAGAAGATTTTTGCATAATTTTGGAAGATGGAAGCGTTTCATTTTTAATCCTGCAAAATAACCAAATAAAACTGCATTTTAAATGTCATTGCAAAACAGACAGACTCTCCTTAATCATGCCTATAGTAGGAACTCTGAAAGCACTCAGATTGGAGCTCTTGTTCATAACGTTCCAAATCAAGATTATAGTTAATGAAATCATCCAGACTAATTGTAAGATGCTGGATTTTCTAATTGCGAACAAATGTAATAGTGAGGAGTTGTTACAGCTATTTTTCATCGATAGGTCTCAAAGCACGGTATGTTCATTAATTACGGACTAACGCAATCTAATCTGCTTGAGAACCTACCCTGAACAAAACCAGAATAGCTTGCGTAAACTTCAGCTCCCAGTGAATAACTTCATGTTTTATTTCAAAGACATTATCATAGCTTACAGACAGTCTTTTTGTGTCCTTGCTAAATTTAGAAACTTCCTCTAAGGAAAGAAGGCTTTAAACTGTTAATCGAAATATACTATGTGCACAGCAGCATTCACAGAACATGACTCAGAATGCTTGCTGAAAAATACAACACAAATGCTTAAGTTCTTGAATATCAAAAACAACGAGAAAATTCTGGAAAAAGCCTGCCAGGATAAATAAACATAGAAGATAGGAGCTCATTACAGTATTTCCTGCTGGAAATTGGCTGGGCCTCAGGGACAGCTTCAGTCCTAACAGAGGTCCGATTAACCCGTTGGATATCTCCGCATTGCCAAGTTTGTTGCCTTCACCAAAGCTCCCTACACTCATGTGGACCAATCTGCCATGGACAATAGAAAGCATGCTGTGAAATGCAAAGCAGGATGTCAAGTTTCTGGTTCATTGAAAAACAAAGTAAATTGCCCAACAATTCTCTTTTCACATTGTAATTAGGAGAGAGTTATCAGAGCAAAAGAGACTTCATGTTTTTCCATTGGTACTCAGTCTAAAAGCCCTGGATATGGGAAAGACATAGATCGCTTAGCAGGTAATTGTGGTTGTTTTAGCTGGTTGCATAAGATCATCAAATGGGTGCAATGTAGTATGATTTTGAAGGAAAACTTAAACCCACTTGTCTTTAGAAGTCAAATAAAAGCCTTGCCTATATACCATGTGGACCTAACTACACTTTACTGCTACAATATCCCTAACATTAGAAAATTATTAGGATGTGAGTTTACAAAAGTTCTATGTGCATGGCTACAAGCATGCTTGGGACTGTACCATTTATCAGTAAAGAAAAAGGCAAACCCAAAAGCAGCTAAACAAACCATAGCTGTAATAAATACAGGCATATCGATAGAAAGACCATACTTGTATAATACACTGAAGTGTGTACTTGTGCTCTTAAGAATTTACAGCAATGTTGCGGTACATATATACCCAGGCTGCTGAAAAGTGGGGGACAATGGGTTTTCTTGACCAGCTCCTGAGGATGGCCTTTTGCAAATCCTACTACTAAGAGGAGAGCAAGGGTTTAATTAGATTAAACCTTCAGGGCCCTAAGCTGGGAAAACCTAGTATGAGATCCACAGAACAGGCTGAAGCAGAGCCCAAAGAGGAACTTAAGGCAGAAGTGCTGTGAAGACTAAGATGAAAAATGATCCATCAACTTGAGTGTAGTTTTCTAAGGGTCTCATAGCTAATTATGAATTGCAAGTTTATATTACTCCTGGCCCTGACAGAATAAAAATTAACTGCCAGCTTGTACCTACTGCCATAACCTCAGGGAGTAAAGATTTCGGGGAAGGGGAAGGCCACAACATTTCATGTACCTAATATATGTACACAAACACATACCAAAATGTAAAAAGGAGAAAAAGGCAGAGGTCACTTCAGTTCAGCAGAAAATTCATGCTGAACTCCTCCCAGGGTATTACTGAACTATGTTGTGTGTACCTGTATTGTTACACATACACACAGTGCATTTTATTCTTTCAGGCTTTACCAGAGCTTACTGGGATGCAATTCAAACATTTTTTAAGCGCATTATTTCAGACAGAGTTCAGTGCAGCAAGAAATGAGAAGGCAGGAAACCATTTTTAGGTTCAGAGTGCCTTATTTCACTTGGTCCTATCAGACCTGCAATATCATTTAGCAAGAACTCAAAGGGCCGCCTTTGTCTTGGAAAGTTCTTTACTTATATTAAGAGTAAGATATGAGGCAATATGATGTTTGAGGTGATGGCTAAGGGACAACCCAATGAGTTGATTTATTACCAAGTCAGTATTGCAGACAAAGATAAGGATATGGTAAAACACATGGTTTGCACAAAGTGTGTGCTCTCCTGTCCACAAAGGAGCCAAATTCTTCAGCTTATGAGAAAAGCATATGAGAAGGCAAGGCAACAGTGGCACAACACTCGCTAGTAGAGCCCAGGCCTCAGGAGAGATGATAAATTGTGTATGCAATTAAGTAAGTACTAATTAAAAAAGTACCAAGAGACTTTTCAGCAGCAGCAGCATTAAAAGTACAATAACTATTTTATGATGATTTACTTGGAAGATCAGAGCAGGAAAACTTTCAAATGGAGAATTTAGGCTGGCCATATAATAATGATTTAAAATTAGAAAAGTAGACTTGAAACTAGAGGATTTTTAGGATGGATTTCTAAAGTACAGACAGGAATTAATTGTCTCCCATTGATACTCTAATTACCTTTTAAACTCCCATTTAAAAAGAAAACCTACTGCAGAGCTGGGCTAATTTGATGCTAAAGCATCTACAGCTAAAGGAAACCAAAGTATCTCATTAATATTGTATATGCATTAGGTTGATGTTGACAAAAAATGATGGGCTAACAGAGGTATCTGTCAGGCAGAGTGTAAAAAGATGCTGGAAAAGCTTCACTGCCTTGAAACTGAGCATTCTGTACCAGGAGAAAAAAAATGTTCCTAGTCTTCAGGAAGCAATCCTTTAGTGTGTACCTATTGTATATCCAACTGAAATTAAAGAATGAAACTTGGACAGATTAGTAGGATTACCTTTGCATGTACATATATATAAAAATATATATAATGCATAATAAATGCATATATTATTGCACTTCATCAACCCATTTAAGTGCAGCTATTTCACCGCTAGGAAGACTGTTAATAGATGTTTTAACACGATAATCAAACACAGTTAAAGATGGGTGCTAGGAGTTCACAGCCCAGGGTGTGTATATATATAATGCTGTGTATTTTAAGGAGTTCTTTGTGAGAGGTAGCAGGGTGAGAAAAGACTTGAAGAGGGCAGTATCTTGTGCCTATGATCTCAGCTCAGTTGGGTTGGCTGGCTGCCCATCCACCCACCCGGTATCTATGACTAGTCCTTTGCTTTTCTATCTTGATGCTACCTGTAAACATGCCTCTCAGACTAAAAGAAATGGTGGTGAGGACACTATCTTTTGAACAGAGTAAAGGAGAAAAGTGAAACTGCTGCAGATTGATCAGGTCACTAACGGCTGAGCTAGGGAAAGCAAACAAACAACTTTCAGATCCAAATTCTTGCAAAATGTTTATCTAGGGTTTTGACATAAGTATCAATGCAACATATTGTCCATCTTGAACGTATTATAGACCAGTCTACGGTACCAAAGTGACTCAGTTAAAGCAGATCACAGTCAGGGTCGTTCATACCTTTTTTACACTGTCACACTTTAATTTGATAGTCTCTGCATGCAATAGCGTGTGTGCGTGCATATCTCAGCTTCGCTGGGGAAAAAGAACTATTTACACAGAAAAATCAAATCTGAGAAGCCAGATTAAGCTTCAGTCTAAATGTATTGAAGTTAAATTAGATAGCTAATAGAGGAGGTTGAAAAAAGCAAATATTAAAATATCAATGCTTAGCAACAGATAGGAGAGAGAGCTGCAAGAACTTATCTTGCCTCAAAGGCAGCATTTGGCTGAAAGGTGATTAGCATCTAACAAGTCTATGTGCAACTTGGCAATTTCCCCTACTACAGGTGCGATCCTTGGATTTATAGTAACAGCTCTTGGCTGATGAGGTTTCCTAGTTAGAGAGCAGATTAACCTATCAGAGATGTTTCTTGGTGATGTCACCATCTTTCTTGATCATATTTGCACTGAAAGAGATCATGCAGGTTATTCTTATTATGACAACTGAGCAAATAATTTACAGTAAAATATTCAGTGCTGCTAAAACTAAGCAGTCAAATCTGCCTGTAATCTTATCTCTGGTTTCAAAAGCTTGGTTCCAAGCACTGAAGCTTTGTTTTTTTAAAGACATGAAGTATTTCATCAAAAAGAAACCCAAACAATTAAAGGCAACAATGGTCACAGCTTGAATAACTATTAACATGCACAATCATAAAGTCTAAAGAATACTATAAAAAAAAAAAAAAGCAAACCAGAAAACACAAAACCGCAACAAATTCATAAATGAAATTCTGGCCTCTGTTTCTGCTCACATAACAGTCAGGTCCAAGTGCAAATCTGAAGACATCAAGCAATTACCAGATTATGCTTTTTCTCCCCAAACTTCCTGTTATTTCCAATTCCCAAAATTTCTTCGAAGTTGCTGTTCTTGGCTTGATTCCAGTTTTTCAGATAAGATGTATATTTGCTTATTAACAGGTTCATTTTTCGTGCCCTTCCACAACCAGAATTCATTTACAAGCTCAAAATCTGGTCTCGTGAGCCCTCATTTATAGAATTTAAACTAGAAATTTCCAGGTACAGCTACAAGTGACAGTTTGGCGTAGTGAATTACTAATATTCTCACCGCTTTTCTGTGTGCCTGGAGAGGAGCATGGAATTCCATGGCCAAACCTGGCACGGCCTAGGGAAGAGGTGCTTCCTGAAGGGGTCTGGTGCTTTTCACAGACTGTGGCTCCCACAGGGCTCATCTAGATGGGTTGATAAGGAACATCACTAGCACAGAGCAGTGCCTGCATGGCTCAGGGTAGCGCAAAGTGGTTTTCTATAGCTTAAGAAAAGTCAGCGGAATATAAATCCTTATTACAAGGATAAGGAACACAGGACTCCACTCACAATAAATCTGTGTCCAGCAGTTGAAGCTGAAGGCCCATATAATCAATGCATACACAGCACAACTTTATATATTTTCCAAGTAGCTTCTGGGTATTCAAACACTGCAACAGAGACACAAGATGATTTCTCAGCAGGTCATCTTTAGAAATATTCAGACTACCTTAATATTTTGAAAGATAACAAACAGCATGATCTGTGCTTTAAAAAGTCAGTATGGAGCCTTGATGGCTATATCTTGCCTCCTTCATTTGTCCCTCTTCCTCCAGCACCAAGCTTATGTTTAACCAATTTTCAATCATCTTCTTGCTCTGTTTCACAGCTTTCACACATAAAGCTCTTGTACTTAAGAGACCTCTATTCCTACATTGGTCAGGTCAATTTATGTATTTTTTCCATGACAGAACAATTAGTAGTTAATGTGCCTGTTTCCTGTTTTGTAATAGGAGAGCCTTAATTGAAAATATGTTAATTTCAAAATTAAATGTTATTTTTAGAGTTGCAAATGCATTTAGACAAGCCACTTCATTACAACAAATTACATGAGCTCAGAGATAAGGTCAGCTGGCAGGTAAGGTAAACTGACATCACCTCTATTGGTTTAATCTGGAATATGGACTTTTCAATGCTAAGGGTCATCTTCCCTTTATACCCCACAACAGGTAAAGTAGTGAGTGTCATTATAGAATCAGAGAATAGCTGATGTTGAACAGAACCTCTGGAGGTTTACAGCCAACTACCTCCTCTCAAAGCAGCATCTGCTAAAGCAGGCTACCCAGGGCCATGTCCGCTTGCACTTTTAAAATCTCCATGGATGAAGTCTCCACAGCCTCACTGGGCAGCAGTTTCTTCCAATCCCCTCCCACCCCATTTTATAAAAAAACAAACAAACACAAAAACTCCGAAAAGCAAAAATAAACAAAAAAACCCCAACCAAACAACAACAACAACAAAAAACCAACAAAAAAACCAAAAAGCAAAACACACACACACCAGAAAACCAAAACACCACCAAACAAAACCAAAACCAACAAGTTGACAAACTTTATAGGGAAAAATACCAATATATTAGCAAAAGTTCTCAATTTCCATTAAACTAGGATCTTTGATAAGAGGAGGTCATTCAGGGTTTACAGTAGGAAGGTGTTTTAGTTCTACAATAGCTATATTAATAGCTAGTGAGGCAGATGAGTTTATATATTTGAAGAAACATTTATCTCACCCACTCTGCAGGATCATACTTTGCATACCTCTTATCTTTATATTCTTAGTTTGGTACTAGATCTTCAAAGAAAGTCATCCTTCTTTAAGCTCCTGGTGTGAAATGAGAAAAACAATTCCCTTTTGCCAGGTCATAAACAGATACCTGAAAATTAATGACGGCACAACCCCAAAACAACAAAGTACTACTTATTCCTCCACTAGAGACTTTGTATCCACATTTTTCTGAAGTCAGGAATTTGCAAAAGATCCAAATGTCTGTGAGATGGTACTGGTGGAGCCCACAGCACAGGGATGCGGGAGATGAAGGCGATAGGAATGAAGCTCTTGCCCTCTGGGCAATTCGCAAGCAAGAAGGGACAGACGTGCTCTGCACTTCTCTCCTCTGATGCAAGAAAACTATTCACTTTCAGTAGGGAAATAAGAGTTGCACACTGCAAGCCTTATTTCAAATTGCTGTTCATCAACCCTCAACATTTAGAAGCAAGCAAGTAACTAATTCTCACCCTTTTCACACCAAGGGTAAAGTGTCTGCTAGAAAAAGCCCAGGGCATCCTTTACACTGAAGTTCTCTTTGGCTGGACTGCATGATCTGCTTCAGCTAAATCCCAGTAGATATCTCTGTCTCCTCTCAAATAAGGGCATACTGCTGTTAGCTAAGGAAAAAAAAAAAAAAAAAAAAAAAGATAATTTCAACCATTCACCTGGGGCTTTTCCCCCCCTTTTTCATTTTTTTAATTCTGTGCAGGGTGCCAACTCCCTCTTTGTTTGGTT